>JANJGK010000005.1:70283788-70321288 GCA_039081455.1 Macrobrachium rosenbergii | reverse complement strand
TTAGCTTACAATGGCATTTTTGAACCATTTCGATCGAGTTAAAGTTGACCGAAGGTTGATTTTTTTCTATTTATCGTTATTTCGATGTACATATAAAAATACTGTGAAGAGCTAAAGGAATGATAAATTTTTTGTTGTATTCTACATGAAATTGCGCACATTTTGATGTATAAAACTTTATGTAACGAATAATATGAAACGGCGAAAAAATTACGGCAAGCTGACGCAAGAAATGACAGGATTTTCAGTGGAGTCCGCGCGCGTGGAGCGAAGGAAACTTTTTTTTCAAAAATTCACCAAAAATCTACATATTGTGCTAGAGACTTTCCGTTTGTTGCAAAATGAAGGTAAATGATTGATTGTTACTCGAATGTAATAATTATGGCTTACGGATGCGTTTTTTTATCATTTCGGTCGAGTCAAAGTTGACAGAATGTTAAAATTTTGTCAGTTATCGTGATTTCGGCGAAAATATTAAAAATCTGTGAAGAGCTAAAGGAATGAAATATTTTTTGTTGTATTCTAAATGAAATTGCGCACATTTTGATGTATAAAACTTTATGTAACGAATAATATGAAACGGCGAAAAAATTACGGCAAGCTGACGTAAGAAATGACAGGATTTTCAGCGTAGTCCGCGCGCGCGGAGCGAAGGAAAAATTCTTTTTCAAAAATTCACCAAAAATCTAAATAATGTGCTAGAGACTTTCCGTTTGTTGCAAAATGAAGGTAAATGATTGGTTGTTACTCGACTGTGATAATTATGGCTTACGGATGCGTTTTTCGATCATTTAGGTCGAATCAAAGTTGACCGAATGTTAAAATTTTGTCAGTTATCGTGATTTCGGCGAAAATATTAAAAAACTCTGAAGAGCTAAAGGAATGATATATTTTTTGTTGTATTCTACATGAAATTGCGCACATTTTGATGTATAAAACTTTATGTAACGAATAATATGAAACGGCGAAAAAATTACGGCAAGCTGACGTAAGAAATGACAGGATTTTCAGCGGAGTTCGCGCGCGCGGAGCGGAGGAAAATTTTTTTTTCAAAAATTCACCAAAATTCTAAACATTGTGCTAGAGACTTTCCGTTGTTGCAAAATGAAGGTAAATGATTGATTGTTACTCGAATGTAATAATTATGGCTTACGGATGCGTTTTTTTATCATTTCGATCGAGTCAAAGTTGACCGAATGTTAAAATTCACTTTGGTTGCTGGGTCCTTCTCCAGCATCCCAGTCTAAAACTCGCCTCACACGCTCACTTCCGACAGGCAGCATGCGCCTTTCACGGTCCTGACGCCTTTGTGACATATCTACAAATGTCCTGTTGCAGCACGAATACACAAACACTCGCCAAAGTTCTGCAAAACACGTCTGCGTCAAAATATCGCTCCCGCAAGGTCCAATGCTGATGCTATCTGGCGTGAGTAGGAGGGAATTCGCGCATGCGCGTCTGGGTGACACTCAAAAACAACACAACACCTGGATCCGTGAACTCCCAGCATCCGCCAAGGTGCGTGATTTGAAATCTTCCGCAAACTAGGCCTATAATTATTTTTCCGCGAATATTTAAAAAAAGCATTTTCAGTCGACGTTTGCAACGTCCACTCGGCATTCAACAGACAATTTTTGACGACGTTTAAAACGTCCAACAGGCGTTTAAGGGTTAATTTATCAAGAAAACAATCTGATTAGGTAAGAATCAAACTATTAACTATCACTTAAGTGCCAAGCATTTACCTGATTTAACAATTACAAACAGTCACCAAAATATTACTGATTGAAATCCACATAACATTCTCCAAAAATCTCTATAACAGGAAGGCACTAACAAAATGCTAAGAATTCACCAGCAAAGCACAGTAACAATAAAATCATAATAATGTGATATGCAAAAAATGGAAATACAACAACCACCAATAATGTGCTTAAAGATTACATCAATCTTTCATATTAACTTTCCCTATAAAAAGAAAAGTTAGACTCACGTCTTTCTAAGACTTATTCAAACACAAAAATTCTCTTTTACCAAGAATATCACTTAACAAAACTCAACAGTCATCACATTACCTTTTGTAAATATTATACCAATATAGATCTCCTCCTTACCACTTGCACAAAAATAATATTCCTGATCACCTACAAAATTAACACACTCCTGGGGTGAGTTTAACAGCGCTTTACAACAGATATTTTTCTGTTATTCCCGTTATATATTTCAAGAGAGAGAGAGAGAGAGAGAGAGAGAGAGAGAGAGAGAGAGAGAGGGGTCTGCCTCTGAGGACCCTTCCTAGCCAACTACTGGTGTCTTTTAGAAGACACTGGCTTTTAAGTCTCGTAGGCCGAGAATACACATAGGGTGTTCACACAGAATACAAATGTATGAATACACATACACACACGGTTGAGCTTCGAGGCGATACCAACCTTATCTCTACATGATGGACATATCCTGGTTCAGGGTTTAGCAAACCTTTTGCCAGCCTGATGCAGCTGGGTAAACTTTAGATACAAAATAACAGCACTTATCTGCTGTTCCTCTTTCTCTCTTTCTCAGATTACGAACAGAATAGGCATAGGCAAAGTTAATATTGATGGAATAAGCATAACAGTACTAAAGATATAACAGGAGGCTCGCCAACTGGGTGACAGCTCATCACGATAACATAAGTGAATGCTTTTTCCTTAACCACCTGGTAAACATGGGAGCTAGCCTTTATTCTCTCTCTCGGCAGACAGGATGTGGCGATCTGATAAGCATTTCACAATACTACTTTAAACATTAAACAAAAGGGAAAAAATATCCCACAGAATCATAAGTTTACATATTACACAACTTATCTATAAGAAAAGGCATTTTAAAATCACGTTTTCACAACAAATGACAAACCTTCTAAGCAAAAAATCAAAAATTTCACAGAGACATTATAAACACTTACAAAATGGTTACACAAATTATATCACCTTATAATATAAATATATATATATATATATATATATATATATATATATATATATATATATATATATATATATATATATATATATATATATATATATATATATATATATATATATATATATATATATATATGAAGGGGGGCCCAACTTTCTCTTTTTGGCTCCTCCCTGGCCTTGCTGGACACAGCGGTACCTGGAATTAGGCCTAAAAGCAGTCACTTTGAACAGAAAGAGAGGGTTAGGCTTAACCATTTTGGGGAATGAAAGAGAGAGTTTTTGAAAGGGGGAGTGGAAACCACAGTTCTAGTAATCAATGATTTTTTTATTCCTTTCTCAATTATGTTACAAATGTAAAAATGGGTAAGGTTGGAGGAAAAGAGATCCCATTCGTTGCAATATGTATATATATATATATATATATATATATATATATATATATATATATATATATTTATATATATAATATATATATATATATATATATATATATATATATATATATATATATATATATATATATATACTGTATATATATATATATATATATATATATATATATATATATATATATATATATATATATATATATATATATATATATATATATATATATATATATATATATATATATATATGTGTGTGTGTGTGTGTGTGTGTGTGTGTATGTGTGTGTGTGCATGTATAATGATAACTTATCCCTTGGCTACAGGATATAAATGAGGCGACATTTGGTGAATAATATTCTCTTAGAACCTACACTCTTTTGACGTTCTAGAATTTATAAATAATAGGTTACAACAATTGGTCATTCGAATCATAATTGTTACTAATTATCAGGTTTTTTTCTGACAGGCCATATAATAGCATATATTCAAGTTGTTTCCAAAAGATCTTGCATATTGTAATCCATGTAATCCTGTCTTTGGGCTAAAACTAGATTCGTGTTATGAATTCTACATCACCCGCGATGCATGTCTGTTTTGTAAATAAAGAAGTTTTAAATAAAAGTAAACTGTATGGAATTTAGAAGTTTTATACACACACACATTATATATAGCCTATATATATATATATATATATATATATATATATATATATATATATATATATATATATATATATATATATATATATATATATATATATATATATATATATATATATATATATATATATATATATAATGTGTATAATACTTGTAAATTCCATACAGTTTACTTTTGTTATGCGATGCAGTATTTCTTTGTATTGCGTTGCACCACATATGAATGACTCTCTTTCTGTTGACTTTCATTTGATAGTAACGCAGGGGACTCGGTAGGTTAGGTTGAAATTGTCCATTAATATTTTTCTATTTTTCAGGAGGGGGTAAGTATTCACCGGGCACGGTTTTTCATAAGTTTTATTACAAAACTTTTTCACACGGCCAGCCACCCTGGACTTAGAAATTTCTTGATGTTAAGAGAGGAGCGAGTGACACAATCCTACCCAATTTGGTTTTCAAGTAACTCTGGCTAAAAATTGATCAGAATGAACTCTGGACCTATGTTGAATAAAACTCCGCCTCCTTGAGGACGTCTACTTTACTCTTAATGGTTCAATCTTAACTCCCACTTTTGGCAAGGACAAATCAGGTCAATTTTGCTGACCTTTTCACTTCTTAGTCTATCCTCTAACTCCTCCTTCCTTTCCCACATCTTGGAGGTTTGTTATGGTTAGTCTTCAATTTACTTGGTCCCATGGCTCATCATTTTAAACTATCAACATCGTGTCTCTCTCTCTCTCTCTCTTTCATAATCCCGATCAGTGAATCTCATACTTATTCACTGCATAACATCACTCGGTCACCTACCTGCATTGACTACAATGCAAGTAGATAACCAACTCAACTTGACTATAGTCAATTACTTCAATGTCAATGATTTCTATTAACAAGCAATAAATGCAAGAAATATTATAATGCATCATAGTGCTAACACAAACAATATAAGCATGAATTTGAATATCAAATACTCAAACTAAATGCAGAAAATTATGGCAAAGTAAATATATCAAATGCCTATTGCTCTCTGGTTATCAATCATAAATTGTAAAAAATAAAAAAATCAATCATCAAATGTTCAAGTGCAAGTCAATGGTAAACGCTATCACTCTCTAGGAAGGATTCTGTCCATCATGTCCTTGATTATGGTAAGCTTATTCAGTATCAATTTCCTGACAATCATAAAAGAAATGAAAGCAAACAGTACCAAAAGAATGACATTTATGAATGACATAACAGGAGAAATCTCGGTCTTATATGTATGAAAGAACGTATGAACCTCTTCTAACTTTGTGAATGTCTCCAATTCCAGTTCTGAAAGTTGAAATTCGTTAATAACTGCAAACTGATGTACACTTTTACTGAAATTCAAACTGTACGTCGTGAAAACTGTTGGTTTGTAATACAAATTATGTAAAATGACCAGTTCACAAGCAGATGAAAATGAGTGTACGTTAATGAAAACTACTTCTGTTTTGTTTGACTTACAGTCAATCTTAGCATTCAATCTGTTTGCTGAGAACACAAAAATTTCATCATCAATGATTTGAGCCTTGAAAGTTTCTGTAAACGGTATATATTTACAATGGTTCTTACCATTCTTGTTGTTTACAAGATCATCTAGGCAATGAAGAGCACTCAATGGTTCATAGAAATTCACAATGTTACAATCATATACACCATCATTAAGCATGACACATTCCCTGAATTTATGTTCGGGAATTTCAGTCACTAGGAACGAATCATGCTGCAAGGCAAAGTGTCGAACTGTTCCTTCTAGTACAATGGACTTATTATCTACTACCATTGGGAATGGATAGACTGACATCAATGAGTTGACGTCTGGATTGTTGAAAGGGATCACTAGTATAATTTGATTGGCTATCACTTTCACTGTGATCAGGCCATAATAGTCCACTATATTTTCTACTAGTGGCTTCAAGTGATTGTTCACAACACATTTCTGAATAATGGCTTCAATTTCACTAGGGGTTATCAGAAAAGGCGACAGCAGGTTTTTACCTGCCATCATGATTGCATTGAGTAATTCCTTGTATTCCAGAAGGAAATTACTTGTTTCTATGAGCAGTTGCTCCATCATTTCTGTTTGATGGATTCTAGCAATTTCTGATGAAACATTATGGAGGGCACTATTCACAAATTCTTTCAGCACTGTGATCATTTTCTGATTTTGATTGACATTTCCTATTACTTTATTATAGACAGTACCCTGCTCAGAAGCCCAATTTTCAAGTTGTGCCACTCTTTCCTTTAGCCTTTCAACATTACCATCGGTCGCCACTCCAAAGAGATTGTGTAAAGCGACGCCTATAAAGGGTATGAGTGATCGCTTTACTACTTTCCTTGGCATAACACTATCGATGTCCCTCTGCAACTTGGAGAGCATGTCGTACAAATTTCTATCTTGGACACTTTGTAATCCTGCCTGTATCTGATTGCTCAGCTGGCCTAACTGCTCTCTCTGATCGATAATGGAGTCCGTCTGGATCTTAACAATGGCTAGGTCCTGTATCATCTTAACCTTGCCATGCTCCTTGATGATGGCTCCCTTCCTTAGTTGTACGAGTGAGTTCACAATTTGACTCACTGCCAACCACCATACAATCCATTTGCTGAAATAATGTTATTGAGCAGTAAAAATCTTATCAACTACATTTGTTTACCATTGCACTTGCCATTACCTTCTTCTCAAATTATACCTTGGGGTCATTGAAGATTCTATTTTATTATCTATCTTATCTTTATTAGACAAATCTTTTAACTGGGTAGACGACCAAGGTTCTGAATGAACTACTTTAATGTGGTTCCAATGTACAATGGATTCTTTCAAGGTAATTTCATGCATTAACTTGAATTTATTCAACTTCAAAACTTCTAAAACTCTATATGGACCTCGAAATTTTGGTGATACTTTAATATTAGGTCCTTCAAGAACATGATTGAGTACATAAACTTGTTGTCCTACCTTTAACGAGGGTATGGTGGATCTGTTATTGTAATACTTACTAGATTTTTTATGTAACTCCTTTAATCTAGCCCTGGTGACTTTAACGGTCTCGTACGTACGTCTTGTCTTCCAAGCAATATAGTCCTCGTAGTTGTACGTACGTCTGGGTGGTGCGGCATCATCCAAAAGTGAATTTGGCCTTCTCTTTTGGTAGCCATACAATAGGAAATGAGGAGTTTCTCCTATTGATTCATTTACTGTGTTGTTTAGAGTAAATTGTATGTCTTCGAGAGTCAAGTCCCAGTCTTCAGTGCTAGGGGTTACCAATGTTTTCAGAACATCCTTTATCTTGCGATTTGTTCTTTCTACTGCTCCATTTGAGCTTGGCTTATATGCTGTTATTTGACATTTCTGTATTTCATAAAAGTCACACAAATTCGTTAGAATGTCACTAGTAAATTCAGCAGCATTGTCTGAGAGCAAACCTTGAGGACATGAATGTCTGGTTATAATTCTAGACTTAAAGGCTTCTGCCACCGTTGATGCTTCTCTGTTTCTAGTTGGAACAATTTCTACGTATCTGGTCAAATAGTCAATGAAAACTAAAATCTGTTTATTTCCTCTGATGGTGTTCAGGAATGGACCTAAGAAATCCATTGTGACTACTTGAAAAGGATTTAATTCTGAAGGATACATTTCCAGAGGAGCCTTGACGTTGACATTCCCCTTATGTATATTACATAGGGTACAATTCTGAACAAATCGAGTAGCATCTTCACTACATCGAGGCCAAAAATAGTTTCTAGTGATTGTTCTACATGTTTTCTTAATTCCAGGATGTCCTGATAACTTGTATCAATGGGTTAGTTCTAAAACGTCTTGTATTAGTGTATTAGGAATGTACAAACGTGAACAAGCATTTGGTTCGTCTGAAGTCTTGTACAATAACCCATCTATCAATTGAAACTGAATTTTTCTCACCTTGCAAGAGGTTACCAATTACTTCCTTTATTCTAGAATCCTTTTGTTGTTCTTGACGAACTTTGTCTAAATCTAAGTCTGTGATTTGACAACTGAAGGCGAAATTATGAGTGGTAATTTGTTTCTCGTTCTCTTCTTGTGATCTAGATAAGGCGTCAGCTAATGTGTTATATTTACCAGGTATGTATCTAAATTCTGGGGCAAATTCTAATACGCTAACGAACCATCTATTGAACTTCATATTATTGGTAAAAGCCCTTTTCTTGAAAAGATCACAAATGGGTTTATGATCTGTAAGAACATTAATTTTATGTCCTAGCAAAATGTGTCTAAATTTCTGTAATCCCCAGACTAATGCCAAACATTCCCTTTCTGTTGTACTGTAATTTCTTTCAGCTGCATTCAAAACTCTACTGGCATAGTATACAGTCCTCATCCTTGTTTTATCCTTTTGCATCAAGACGGCACCTAGTCCTGTACTTGAAGCATCACAGGCTAAGTAGAATTCCTTCTCGAAGTCTGGATAAACTAGGATAGGATCTGTTATCAACATATCCTTTAGTGTTTTGAACGCTGCTTCCTGTTCATCTTTCCACTCATAGTTAGCATCTTTCCTAGTTAACTCAGTTAATGGTTTTGCTATGGTAGCAAATCCCTTTATGAAAGGTCGATAATACCCTACCATACCTAGGAATCTTCTTAGTGCCTTCAAATTTCTTGGGGCTGGATAGTCTACAATAGCCTTAATCTTTCCTTCTTGCATTTTCAAACCATGTTCACTGATAACATGTCCTAGATATTCTAGAGATTTCTTCAGAAACTGACATTTCTTAATTTTTACCTTTAAACCGGCCTTTCTGAGCCTATCTAATACTAATTCTATTGTCTTGAAATGACTCTCTACATCCTTACTAGCAATTATTACATCATCAAGATAAACCGATACGTCTTCAACATCTCCCAAGATTTGCAGCATTAAACGTACAAACGTTAAAGGAGCTGAAGTAAGACCAAACGGCATTACCTCAAATTGCAAATGTTCTTTATGAGTACTGAATGCCGTGAGATGCTTGGATTCTTCATCGAGAGGAACTTGCCAATATCCACTCAGTAAATCGAGGCTAGAAAAAACCTTGGCACCTCCTAATTGAGCTAACATGTCATTAATGACTGGCATTGGCATTCGATCAGGGACGGTGTGGGAATTCAATTTACGGTAGTCGATTACCATCCTCCATGTACCGTCTTTCTTTGGAACTAGCAGTAAAGGTGAATTATAAGGTGACTTAGAAGGTATTACAACTCCATCTTCCTTCATCTCTTCAACCATCTCGTCTACAATGGGTCTTTGACTTATTGGAAGTTTGTAGTTAGGTATATAAAAAGGTCTAGCACCATCTTCTATGACTATTTTGTGCTGCAGGACATCTGTCCTTCCTAACTTATCTCCTGTTACTGCTACAACACTCCTATATTTCTCTAATATCTGTAGTAACCTGTCCCTACAATGAGGAAAATCTGTATTATTTACTTCCCCTTCTAATTTAATTCTTGTGTCAGCTACAGAGACAAATGCTTTTTCACTTAGGGTTAGTAAAGGGTTAGTAATCACAATTCCCTTACAGAATTCTGTGCCGGCATGCAATTCTAGTCTCTTGTCAGAATAATTATACACATAAGTCGTACAATTTCCACCATTAAGTCTTACTAGGGAATTGTCCATTTTCACAAAGTCTGGTAAGTCTTCATTAACTAATAACACATCTGTATCACCTAGGTTTTTATCTGTTACAATTCTAAGACAAACCTTTGTCAGACCTTGTGGATGCAGTATAATGCTATTGTTTAATTTGAGTTTTACAAGATTATCATCGGCAGTACTAACTAAGCAGATCTCTTCTGCATTCTGTGCATCGGCAGTGTAACAGACATCAGTATCATCTGAATTTTCATCTTGTAGTATCACAGAACCTATCTCTGTCATTTTTAGGTTGCCTAACAGCAACACCTCATTGAGATACTTCTCTTCCGTATCTTCTCTTATTATTAAGTGACTACAATCTATTAGCGTGTCAGGATCGTCAGGTTGGGAAAAAGAACTAAGTTCTTCGGAGGTATCTACTTGTCGTGCACTTGAGTTATCAGGTTCATACCTGCTATCTGAGAATTCCTCCTGAGTGGCTTCTAGGCTTTTAAAAGTAGTTTGTCTATCTTCTTCTATTTCTTCTATCATTGAATTTCTACTCACTGTCCTACCCGGGTTAGCATTAAATTCTATTTCTATCTGTTGGATGTCTACTTCTTCAGATGAGGCTGTCTCAGGTAAAGTGATCAAGTTTATCTGAAACTGTTCCTCTTCTTCAAGAGAGCAAACATTTCCTCTATCAATTTCCTTGATAGTTACTCTTCCATTGCTACAATCTAGTGTAATTCCACATCTTTTCATAGCCTGGAAGGAAAATAGAGCTTGAGCTGGAAAATATTTCTCTTCCAACACCACAAACTCTTCCCTGTATTTCTTATTTAGAATTTCTATCTCTAAATTGACATTGCCTATAGCCCTTATTTGCTTTCCAGCGATCCCCTTTATGGTCCTATAGGATTCTCTCATTTGGGAAAGCTCACAACCTATATGTTTTGTTAAAGTGCCTTTATCTATGATACTTACAGTACTGCCTGTATCCAACAATATGGAACTCAGTACACCTTCTAAGTGTACTTGTATGATAGGCAACTCTTCCTGACACGTATTAAAATTCTTTACAGAAAACACTATTTCATTACTTCGAGTAATGTCTGTTGGGGACACATCCTTATTCACTGTCACTATTTCTCTCTGTAAGGATGGAAACTTTCTGCTGCACCCTCTGTGATTGTCACTGAGAATCCCCTTGATTTGGGTTACTGGGGGAGGTATTTTGGATATTAGGCTGAGTACTTTGGTTATTTGGAGACCCCTGAGAATTTCCCTGTTTGTTGTACCAACAGTTTTGGATCAAATGTCCTGTCTTATTGCAATTCGAACACCATTTGTTTCTTCTACAATTCTGAGTTGTATGGTTGTTATAACCACAATTTCCACAACTTTGTCTCTGCCTATTGAACTGTGGCCTATTATTCCCTGAATTTTGGCCTTGACTAGCTCCCCTCTGTCCAGGAGTCCTGTTATTTCCACTGTTATTTCCATTAGTTCCAGTGGTATTCCCATTGTTACCTCTATTTGGCGGCCTACCTTGATTGTTTCTATTTGATTGATTAAATCTCCTATTGTTGTTCCCACCATTTCTATCAAACGAATTTCTATTTCCCTGATACCTAGACCTAGCTTGCCCTGATTGGTTTCTATTGGACTGATTGCTATTATTTCTTGGGTTTCCACTAGCTACGGTTCCCGTAAAATCTGCACTACTACTTGATGAATTCTGTTTTACTTTCCTTTCTATGTACATCAAAGTTTGTACAATTCCATCATTTGGCTTCCTATCACAGTACTTCTTTAAGGCTACTCTTTCTTCCTTACCCAAAGCATCGTAGATTGGTCCTAAGGACATATATCTAAGTACCTTGGATATACTAGCTAAATCTGTTTCATCATCATCAAATTCATCCTTCCTTCCAACAACAATTCCTACAGCTTTCATATCTGTCGCCACTCTATCTATAGCTTCTTCTACTCTAGTGGCTAAAACTAAGTGATTACCCTCATATTTCTGATGATGGAAAGTTCCTATGTTATACCATGGATCTTTCTGTGCTTCTGGTTGCCAAAACTGTAAGCACTGTCTCTTGAATTCGTTAAACAGAGTAATATTCCTAAAAAGTACTGAATGAAGAACTGTATGTGCATCACCATGTTCCATACTAACATACAAGAGTGCTTCATCTATTTTCTTTCTCTCATCTGTGATACCAGCAGCTGAAATTCTGCTTTCTGTGTCTGCTATCCATCGATTTACACCATATTCTTCTAATCTACTTTTATCTACATTACTTGGGTCTACCGTTCCACAAAATCTAGTGGCTTGGGTTATTACGGCGGCTTGCGCCATGTTGGGATTTCTAGGTACAATGGAAGTTATTGGGTTAGTGGTTACAACTGAAGGGTTAGGCGCACTCGGTAAACTAAGTGGGGGACCTTGACTACGAGAACGTCTGGGTCTAGTATTACTAGGATCAATTGGTCTAGAAAGTCGTTCAGGTACAGGTCTTAGGTTATATGGAGTCTGGTCTTCGCTTCTTGTCTGTTGCAGTCGGGCGATAACTTCGTCCAAAGTGTTATTCATATTAATTCATAAAATATTCAATGATTCCAAGAATGAAAAATTAAAAAAAAAAATAAATTTGAGAATCAGGTACTTACTTCAATTGCATGTTTGCTGAGTTGACTGTATCCCTCTATACAAAAAAAAATTCAAATTTTTCCTAACTCATTCCTTCATAGGACTCTCACAATCTGAAAAAGTCTGATATTAGTATTTACGTATACAATTGTTTGGGTTCCACTGCAAAATGCTGCGCCAAGTGTAAAAAAAAAATTATTATGATAGAATAATTTAAACAGAATTGTCTCTATCACCAAGTGAACGAAAATTTCTATTTCGTAAAAAAAAATTACTAAACATGAAAGAAAAAATTATTTCCTTCGTACAACAATAAGGAAATATTATTCAGAATACTATTCAAAAGAAAAATAATTTACTTAAATCATTTATGTAAAAAAAAATTATTTGCGCACTGCAGGGAAAAATAATTATATAAAATTTCACTCACACAAAAAAAAATTTAATTATTCACAGAGAAAAAAAAATTCTCTTGATAATTCCCCGATACTAGGAATGAATGTTTACTATTCAATTAGCTTCGTGTCGCCTTGCACTTGAAGATCGCGCTGATTGCACTTGAGCGCAATTTGTCGTTAGCATCCAGCGATAATTCGGCACAGCTCGGCCGACTTCCAGTCCGTACTTGCTGAATTTGGCGAAGAAAAAATTTGGAATCCCTTCCAAACTGTTGATTGAAGACGTTACTTCCTTTCTCCGGAGGCGGTTATCAACGCGTTGACTTCTAAACTTTATCGCCGTTCCGAATTCTTCACTCTCTTTCGTCGCCGTCTTCCGCTCTCATTCGTCGCCGTCGTCGTCACTGCTCTGCTACCGCTACTTTTCGCTAAGTCTCCCTTTTAGCGACCAAAAATTTTTGGAATTTCGTGTATTTAAGTCCGTACACGATAGAAAAGTTCACTGAACTGACGTAGATATAAGCGACTTTCATACGTCCGCCAACACAGTTTGTTTTGGTCTTCTCCGCTTCTGCGATCGGCGTAGTATAGGGCGAGTTGCTGATTCTTTCTTTCGTAAATTTCGTTTTCTTATAAAAATCACCGCTGTTCTATGCCGTGATTATTACTATTGTTCTTATTATGGTCATATATAATTATTAAACTGAATTTCTGGTTGATCTTATGCGAATGTTCGGAAGTTTCAAACTAGGCAGAGATTTACCGCTGTCAATTTTTCATTCCGATCGACGCAAAAAGATTCACTGCTTCTTGGAATATTTCGTTCTGCTTCATTTCCCTTCTGCTACAGTGTTGATGTTGTATTGGTGTTTCTAGTGCTGAAGACCGTCTTGAGATTATTTGCGCTGTTAAATTGAGAGTTAGTTTCAGCGCCGTCACTGCTCACTCTCTGTAAATTTCTCTAGGGCCGTGAACTTTAATGTTTTTCAAATGTGCGCTGGGCGAAATCCTCCGAAACTGCCACCATTATTTTTGTTATGCGATGCAGTATTTCTTTGTATTGCGTTGCACCACATATGAATGACTCTCTTTCTGTTGACTTTCATTTGATAGTAACGCAGGGGACTCGGTAAGTTAGGTTGAAATTGTCCATTAATATTTTTCTATTTTTCAGGAGGGGGTAAGTATTCACCGGGCACGGTTTTTCATAAGTTTTATTACAAAACTTTTTCACACGGCCAGCCACCCTGGACTTAGAAATTTCTTGATGTTAAGAGAGGAGCGAGTGACACAATCCTACCCAATTTGGTTTTCAAGTAACTCTGGCTAAAAATTGATCAGAATGAACTCTGGACCTATGTTGAATAAAACTCCGCCTCCTTGAGGACGTCTACTTTACTCTTAATGGTTCAATCTTAACTCCCACTTTTGGCAAGGACAAATCAGGTCAATTTTGCTGACCTTTTCACTTCTTAGTCTATCCTCTAACTCCTCCTTCCTTTCCCACATCTTGGAGGTTTGTTATGGTTAGTCTTCAATTTACTTGGTCCCATGGCTCATCATTTTAAACTATCAACATCGTGTCTCTCTCTCTCTCTCTCTTTCATAATCCCGATCAGTGAATCTCATACTTATTCACTGCATAACACTTTTATTTAAAACTTCTTTATTTACAAAACAGACATGCATCACGGATGATGTAGAATTCATAACACGAATCTAGTTTTAGCCCAAAGACATTAAGGTCAGGGGAGCTACCTGGAAATTCACTTGACGAGAAGAAATTGATACCACTGTTTCGAAGCAGCTCCTGTGTCTGAAGAGTCTTGAAACATGGTGCCTTATCATGCAAAAATGTGACTTCTTCAACAGATAACACATTTTCAGGATCTTTGAAGAAAAGAAATACTCCACCATTCCATGACTGTCCTTTTTCTTTGATGATCCACATTAATCGTCTGGCTGTGAAACAAAATTTCCCAAACATCCAGGAAATTTCACAACTTGGCAATAGTGCACGTCATCGCTGATATCATCCAACTTTGCAGCCCAAATGATGTCATTTTTATGATTTGGCTTCCTGACTGTGTAAATGAAGAATTCATCTGATGCGGCAACATGGAGAAAGTCAGCTTCATCCCAATCTTTAAGAAATGAACCACAAAACCATGCACGGTCTTTTCTCTGTTGCTCAGTGATGTTGGGCTTGCTGATAACATGAAATGGCTTGATACCAGATTTTTTCAACTCACGATATACAGCACTATAACTTCTCTTCTTTCCCCTTTTTGTTTCTAGTTCAAGCGCCAATTTACATAAAGACTTTCTTGGTCTACCCACTGCCTCAGCTATGATGTCTTTTGACTCCTGAGAAAAAACTTCAGGCCTTCCAAGATTTTCACTCTTTTCGCGATGACAGTCATATGGATTTTTGTTCCAGTTTCATTTAACAAAGGATTCATTTCTTTTAATGTATTTAGCTATCCAGGAATGTGAAATGAAGGATGCACCAGCATCCCTGGCCTCTCTGAAGGTTATAGCTCGGATTCAGTCAATCCATCTTCATAACTTTCCATTTATTCTGTGGAGGGCGGGGCCTCTAATTTCAAAACACCTCGTATATATATATATATATATATATATATATATATATATATATATATATATATATATATATATATATATATATATATATATATCTGACCACCTCAGGGCTGCCTGAGAAAACTCTGAAGGACTTAAAAAAAAATTTTCCTTCACCTCCTTGTAATGACTGTCCCTTTTATCCAGAATTTACTGTACTGACTGTCACTTTCATCCAGATATTACTGGTCTAACTGTTACATTTGTCCAGATATTATCCAGATGTGACTGTCCCAATTATCCAGGTACTACTGTGGTGACTGTCCCTCTTATCCAGGTATTACTATACTGCCTGTCCCATTTATCCTGGTATTACTGTTCTGATCTCCCCTTTTATCCAGACATTACTGTAGTGACTGCCCAGTTTATCAAGGTATTACTGTACTGACTGTCCCTTTTATCCAGGCATTGCTGTGATGACTGTCCATTTTATCCAAATATTACTTTTCTAACTGCCCCATTTATGCAGATATTACTGTAGTGACTATCCCATTTATCCAGGTATTACTGTGGTGACTGTGCACTTCATATAGGAATTACTCTAATGTCTGTTCCATTTATCCGGGTATTACTGTAATGTCTGTCCCTTTTATCCATATATTATTGTAGTGACTGTCCAGTTTATAAAGGTATTACCGTACTGAGTGACCCTTTTATCCAGGTATTACTGTGGTGACTGTCCCTTTTATCTAAATATTACTGTGGTGACTGTCCCTTTTATCCAGTTATTGCTGTGGTGACTGTGCCATTTATCCAGTTATTACTGTGCTGTCAGTCCCTTTTATCCAAATATTACTGTGGTAAATGTCCCTTCTATCCAGAAATTACTGTACTACCTGTCCCTTTTATCCAAATATTACTTTGCTGACTGTCCCATTTATCCAGATATTAGTGTGCTGACTCTCCCATTTACCCATGTATGACTGTGGTGACTGTCCCTTTAATCCAGTATTACTGTTCTGACCGTCCCTTTTATCTAGATATTACTGTAGTGACTGTTCCGTGTACCCAGGTATTACTGTAGTGACTGTCCCTTTTATGCAGGCATTACTGTGGTGACTATCACATTTATCCAAGTAACTGTGCTATCTGTCGCGTTCATCCAGGTATTACTTTGGTGACTTCATTTTATCCAGATATTACTGTGGTGGCTGTCCCATTTATCCAGGTATTACTGTGGTGGCTGTCCCATTTATCCAGGTATTACTGTGGTGACTGTCCCTTTTATTCAGATGGTATTGCTGTGGTGATTGTCCCTTTAATCCAGGTTTTACTGTATTGACTGTCCCTTTTATCCTGGTATTAGTGTGGTGACTGTCCATTTTATCCAGGTATTACTGTGGTGACTGTCTACTTTATCCACAAATTACTGTGGTGGCTGTCCCCCAGGTATTACCGTGTTGACTGTCCCTTTTATCCAGGTATGACTGCACTGACTGTCCCTTTTATCCAGGTATTACGGTGGTGACTGTCCCTTTTATCATGACATTACTGCGGTGACTGTTCCATTCAGCACCAACTAAACCTAAACACACCACCCCACTTAACTGAAACACCCCCACTAAACCTAAAAACAAATCTTGATAAAAAATATTAATCACAGGAAAGAAAATAATTTTCAGTAATATATTTCTATGGTAATGAGTACATGAAATGATATATGATAAACCCATAGAGTTTATTTACCACATGAGTTTCAAAGTGAAGGGGGAAAGGGAATGGGGGAAAAGGAAAGGGAAGGGGGCACGGGTTTGAAACCTACCCTATTATATAAGTTGGGTCAAATGATGGCCACGTGCCAAATTTTGTCTTCATCGGTCAAGCGGTTCGGATTTCTATTGTGCACAGTTACAAACTTTTTAAAAACTAACATACAAACATTCACTTTTATATGTAAATATATATATATATATATATATATATATATATATATATAAATATATATATATATATATATATATATATATATATATATATATATATATATATATATATATATATATATATATATATATAAATATATATATATATATATATATATATATATATATATATATATATATATATATATATATATATATATATATATATATATATATATATATATATATATATATATATATATATATATATAAGGGATGGCACGTATCAATTTTCTTCATTATAGATTTTCAATTTCTTTATATTTAAGTTCATAAACGTCTTCTGCCTGTAAGTTACAAATTTTTCGATAAAGTATATTATTTTAATTTTTTCCATCGTTAAGTTGGAGTCATGTTTTTGTTTTGCTGTGGTTTACTTATTTTTTTTTTTCTGATGCTCCAAGTATGAATATTCAAACTTAGTTGTGTGCATCATTTCCAGTTCAAAAGAAAATGATTAAGGCAGTAAATCACTTAGCATGAAGTTTTTTTTATTCTTGAAATTAGAAAATGTCTGGAGTTTCCAGTACATCTCATTCCAGCTTCGTAACCGTAACTTCCTTGGCATAAGTTATTATTCGCCGAGAATAACTTTGTCCGTTACTTTATTATTATCTTACCTGAATTTTTTTTTAATCTCCACGAACCAATTTTTACCGACTCAGAGATAAAAAAGAAACTTTTTTTTTAACAAAAAATCCTTTTCTTCTTTATGGAAAGTAAGATAGCTGACAAGATACATACAACTGAACTCATGTTGGAATTCAAATAGTATGCAGTATGATTGCCAAACTAATTAATATGTCTAAACAAGCTGCAATCAATATGGACATTACTATTTCAGATTCTTTTTCTGGAACTAGAATTATTCCTATACATGTTTATTAATTGTAAGACTTGTCTTATTTAAATAATATATATCTGAGAGAACAGTAAGTTTAGTTTACTGGCATTCTGTACCTGTAATTGGAAATCACCAGGTAAATTGTTGTCTTTTTCTATTTATACTATTAATATGTAACTGAAATAAAGCTCACATCTTAGTATCCATGAATTGAACAAAATAAAAACATTTTATTCATATTCATAAATGTATCATTATTCCCGAATAAATAACTCATGAAAATAAACATATAATTTCATTACAAATACGACAATATCAGATGGGGGATTTCCTCTCACCGAAAATGTCCTGTTTATAAACCATGAATACAGTTGATCTCGCTTCTAAAAATAGGGTAGATGCGTTATATTACTGGTCAACGTTAATTAATAATAATTCATAATGTTAATAATAGAATCATTTCTATAACAACTGATAATTATGAAATGGCCTACGGGGAAAAAATTGATTTTAGAACATATAAAGCTTATAAGTGAAATTTATTAAAACGGAAGAAATTTCATTCATAAACTTTGTACGTCATAAAATCAAAATTTTCCCATAGGCTATTTCATACTTATCAGTTGTTACAGAAATTATTCTGTTATTAACATTATTTCATATTTCAAAATATTTCATCATTGAAATTGTTCCTAATTAATGTTGACTAGTAAAAATAACGCATCTAGCTTATTTTTAGAAGTGAGATCAACAGAATTATCTATACTTTATTCGTGGTTTATATGCAGGAAATTTTTGATGAAAGGAAATCTCCCAACTGATATGTCCTATTCAGAATGAAATTATATGTTTAGATTTATGTATTGTTACTTTGGGAATAATACTATATTTATGACTGTGAATAAAATGTTTTTATTTTGTTCAATTCCTTCTTGTGGGATTATCTGCCAGGCTGCTGCACAGACCTAGCAACCTCATGCGGAATTCCACGACCAAAACGCAGCGTTGGTCGACTTGCCATCCACGTCAAACCCGTATTGTCATTTTCTGGGAAAATATTTAGGGAAGAGTTTTAAATCTAAATCCGTGGATAAATACGAATTACAATTCCTTTTAGTAAATCGTATTTACTCACGGATTTAGATTTAAAACTCTTCCCTAAATATTTTCACAGAAAATGACAATACGGGTTTGGCGTGGATGGATGTAAACATCACTCATTCCTTTTTTGTTACGCATATCAGTAAAACAGATCTATTTAGGAGAATAATCAAGCTGCTCTCTATGCCAGCGTTACGAATAACCTCGATGTTTATTTTCAAGGCAACAGATAAACATTCATATGTTTACTTTCATTTGATCTCGTAAGAAATTTCCATTTTTTTATATTATCATTTCCCTCTCGTGGCGTAGAATTCCATTTTTGTATTGCTCTTCTATCATGAATTTTCATTATTGTTAATTTCCTCTCTCTCTCTCTCTCTCTCTCTCTCTCTCTCTCTCTCTCTCTCTCTCTCTCTCCTCTTCGTCAAGGTGCCAGAAACGTTGGTATTTTTATTCTATTTAAATAACTTTTAGTAAGGTGATCAATCTGTCTGTCTGTCTCCGACAACAGAAACACCTGTTCTCCTTTCTTTTCATTACTTGGCGAATTGAAACTTGAAGAATCACCGAGTTATTATCATCAGCAGTACTCGGTTTCATACAACAAATATGAAGATACCATATTATTCTCTTTATTCTCTCTTTTTCGTAACTTATTTACTTTTTCGTAACTGTTATTTAAAACGTGATTCTCGAGAGTTTTTGATCTGGTTTTCCGCGAGTGCGTACGGTCTGTCAAAGGGTGAATCCAGACACAGCGTAATATTTAGTTTCACTTCAGCGGATAATCTAAACCTTTTTAGGGCCTTTGTACAAGATGTTTCATTTTTCAACATTTGAGGAAAGGAAAGCTATAAATGTGAACGAAAATGTATAACAATCATAGTTGGCAGTATGCCTCCCGCTTTAGTAAAGAATCATTTAGATTTTGCTCCGCCGTAAATTATTAAGCTACTATTAACCGTTTCATTCAGTTCAGACCAATGCATTTAGAAACTATCTTAATAACAGGATGAGAGAAAAGTTTAAAAAGAATGGAAAGATAGAAAAATGGACCACCAAGACAATAACCTTGAAACGGTCTACTCTGCCGACTGCATGCACAGAGCTCACTAGCTTTAGAGGACTCATTTTATTTTCAAGTACCAAGTGTTGAAACCGTCGAAGTAGCTTTGGGGTCCATGCATGCATTCAACAAATGATTAAATGCCTAATTTCTTTCATTTCCATACGTTGGCTCCGTGTCGGTAATTCTTTGTTTTGCATTGCCGCAGGATTTTATTAATTTTCTGGATCTTACAGTATTCCCAAGTTCTACGATACATATTCCACTGTCAGTGTTTGTTGGAGATACCCTACTGTCAATGTGGATGGTGTTATTTTTGTGATTCTTTTGCATATCAACAGTAGTTAAAATGTGCTGGTCTTGTAAGTTAAGTCAAAATAATCACCAATTTCCTCATTCTTCAAGTTTGAATGTTTTTGTCGGGTATTATAAGTTTTATATTTATTCTTCATTTTAGGAAACCGAATATGTTGATATTAAAGCATGTCATCCTTGACTTTTGCCTGCATGTCGGTCTCTTCCTTTGATGAAAAGAGAGAAAAAAAACTGAAATATCAAGAATATAGCGCACAGTTTCCCATTAGGCAGAAAAATATGAATTAATAAAATTTACAAAAAGTAAAAAAATAAAAGAAGAAGCAAATAGAATAACCGAACAGAAGAGCACAAGAGAAAGACAGGTTTCACTGAAATTTCCCCTTTTCCTCTTCTTTGTTTTTGTCTTTCTTTTCGGAAAATAAATTAAGCGGTGCACCTGCGTGTGCCTGTATCGTTTTACTCGTTAGAGGCTCCTGCCTCCTCCCATTCTATCCTACAGACCAGCAACTGAGAGTTCCGCGTCCCATTTCAAAGCAGTCCCCCGTTATATTGTTTTTCAATAGCCTTTCTTTTTTTTTTTATCTTCAGGTAAAAGGGTACGAATAGGAAAGATTTTTCTTTGAAATTTAGTCCCTCTTCTCAGAGAGTATATATATAGGATACAGTTATTTAACTTGATTACAGGAACAGAACTGTAACGCACACCAGATTCCTCTCTCCATTTTCCATTTTCTTTCTTTGTTTATTTGTGTCACTTTCTCTGGTGTGTGAATGTGAGCAAGAAAATTCCATACAACTAAAAAAGGTGAACGAAGGAATGGCATATTTTGAATTGTATCTCTGTAGTGGAGTACTATTTATACATTTAAGTTTCCTAATGACAGACAATTAAGGGATTTACAGCTCTTAAGGGTCTGGCAAGACCAGAGAGGATAAGAAATGGTCATTCCATTAAAATAAGTCCCAAAAGATATGGTGATTTTTTTTTCATGGTCTAATAAACTTATTCATGTACTTCGGTAAATAATTTGTGATGCAGCCCAGATCATAATGAGGTTGTTGTTACTTATATAATTAAAAGTCGCAGAATTTTGATGTGATCAAGCAAATAAATATATCCTTAAGGGCGAAATCCAGCTTCACTGAATAAATGTCAGTTTCAGCCTTCGCCTCCTTTAAATACATAGCCCTCAATAGGACTATTTCTTCTTGAAAGTTAATGTACCATTCAGGAAAATTATTGCGCTTTTCGTAAAAACGTTTCATTTACATCCTACCCACACTTTCAGCTGCAACATAGACTATTTCTATTCTTCTAGCGGTCGAGATGTTTTCTTGATCATGCCTTGGATTCATAGAAATAATTTCTTATTTATTTTTAATAATTGACATTTATTTCCCTGTCATTAGCGATTCCCTCACAAGATCTGTAATTTAATAAGGGTTTAAATTAGCTAGTACTTGTGTTCCTCTAATGAACGTATCTTTTTTCTAATATATTTTCATAGCCAGGTATATTTCTTATTACCTGCTGTTCACGAACACAGTGCGTCGAAACTCGTCTTCTTGTCAGGAATACAATATCGCCTAGAATAATTTCCCTTTCCAGCTATTTCAGCTACACACCTAAATTCAAGGCAAACTTTCCCCATCCTGGAAAGTAGCTGCTCTCACTCAAACTGGAGACCTGGCATTTTCATCGAAACTGCAGGCAGTAAATTTCGAAGTTCGCCCAAGCACTGGCTTTAATTGAGTTAATTTGCTACGCAGAATTTAGCAGAATTTGCTACACTGGGTTAGACTTAATGTACAACGCTTCTCTCCCTTTCATCTGGAATATACGCCTCGGGGGATGATCGTACTTCCAAGTAATTTTCAGATATATACTAACGAGAGAGAGAGAGAGAGAGAGAGAGAGAGAGAGAGAGAGAGAGAGAGAGAGAGAGAGAGAGAGAGACGTCGCTTTGAGACAGACAGACAGAGAAATACATCGCTTTGGTGACTTTTATTCATTCTAAAAGAAAAAATGACTGGATGACAAGGTCAGTAACCAACATAACAACAACATTAAAGAGATATTTCTGATTATGACCCGAACTCTTAACAGTGTTCTGAATGTCAAAATATTCACACAACCTTACTGTACAATAGAAACAATAGTTTTTTTCTTCAATAAAACTATTGACTTATCAGTATTTAAAATTCTACCTAAAATATTCCAATTCAACAAATTTCATTCTGATTCAGGATTTTCAGCAAAACTGTATTGCTCACGCCACAAATAATATTTATCCGCTGTGTTTCATGACCACCAAGCATGGTTAAAGCATTGTGACATGGTCAACTTATTGATATCTTTAATATTCGTACAACTTGCATAAGTATTGTTCAATAATTGTTTGTATGTGTTATATAGCTCTTAGTGTTTGAAGTTATTTTACTTTGGACCGAATGATACTTAATGTAAATTTCATTGTGCTTAATTCTGTGGTCAGTAAAATTATATCTATCTATCAATCTAACTATCTTTTTATCTATTTATTTATCTATCTATCCATCTATCTATCTATCTATCTATCTAAATAAACAAATAAAGTAAACAATAAAAACAATTTTCTCTTTCGACTTCAGGTTTTTTCTTATCTCCACGCCTCATCCTGCCTATTTTATTAAAATGACTTAATCATTATCTCTCTCTCTCTCTCATAAAAGCGGTGTTAAAATTACCCATGTTGTAAGAAATGCAGACAAAAACTTCTTTCATGCTGTCTGCATAGCAATGATGTTTAAATGGCAATGGAACATTCTGGCAGCAACATGCGGTTCTCTCTCTCTCTGTCTCTCTCTCTCCTCTCTCTCTCTCTCTCTCTCTCTCTCTCTCTGTCTCTCCTCTCTCTCTCTCTCTCTCTCTCTCTCTCTCTCTCTCTCTCTCTCTCTCTCTATAATAAGCTCTGGCATATTTCTCAATGAGCAGCGTTAGTGGAGCGAGCAATTCACAGGCTTTAAGGACTTAAAGGTGTAAAATAGAGATAAACATAAGTACACGTTTCAGGTTTTAGTACCAAATTAAGGTCTAACGTCAACTAGTTTAGTAATACCTATTCATTCACGCTGCGACATGTAAGAACATAAATTAATCTTTTTTGTTTTCAAATGAAAGTGAACGAGAGAAGCAAGAAATATATATCAGCAAGTTATACCGCTCCAATACTTTTGCATATTACATTTTTCTTCCTGAGTGTGTGTTTTCGTGTTCCAACGTGTTTCAAATCAAAATTGAAAAATATATCATACCTGTCAGTTAATTTAAGACTCACTTATACATATAATACGATACTCAGTCATGTCACAGACTTCAGTCTTTTAAAATCTATGGGCGGAACTAACTGAAGAACGAAAATTAACTCAAAACGGCATAAAAAGAGTTAGTTCATTCATCATATCAAAAGAGGGCACCACTAGACAGATGTGAAACTAATTTCCAAGTGTTTTTCTGCGCAAAAACCAATTCCATTTCTCCAGAGGAGAATAATAAATGCTTTTCCATATAAAATTTTAGCATGTCGCAACGATCAGCTAAAAACACAACTCTCTAATTTAATAATATATAAAACTAGTGCAAAAACCCAAATGAAAAATGATATTTCCAAGAAGATAACGACGAGAGATTCTAGTAAATATAATGAAAAAATTGCCCTTGAGGAAACCTGCCTCGGAATAAGAGAAACTCTAATTTACCCACATTATCCTATAGTTTTATCATGACTGATTGTATTAATAACAAGAAGCAAAAATTCACTGGAATCGTTTTTGCAACACCCACGCAAGCAGGAGGTGATGAAGGTAGCACGTTGCGGTACTACTACAGAATAAAACAAAAAGGAAACTGTTTTCATTCAGAAGATTCATGGTTTACGATACAATCACAATTACATTTGCCAGTGATTCCAGGGATGAAAATAAAACAGGAAAATGTACAAAATCTGAGATTCATAGATTTCCATAAAAAGAAAGACTCCAGAGCTGGATGAAATTTTGGGTCGACTTGTGACAAGACAAAACGCGAGAAAATGACAGATAAATAAATATATTTTCTTTTCGGTTACCGGGTTTCACCCTGGCACATTTATATTATAACCAGACCACATTTCTGTGTTGGATCGCTCAACAATTATACTGACCTGTTTGGTCACCATCTGGGAGTTGGTGAACAATGTCTGAGAAATACTCACTATTATAGGTGATGACACTGATACTAGAGACATTACTCGTAATTCTTCATCTCTTCCTACTTCGTACTTGTAAAGGGTGTCAAAAAAGAAAGCACGGATAATGTTAAGAGGAAGACTGGGCAGGCTACTATGAACACGGCCAAGTGGCATATTGGACTTTTTCTGGGTTTTTTGGTAAATATGAATATCCCTGTGCTTTACTACTTAGGTAAGTGTTAAGAATTCCTTTTTTACAGTGAATCTCTCTCTCTCTCTCTCTCTCTCTCTCTCTCTCTCTCTCTCTCTCTCTCTCTCTCTCTCTCTCTCTCTCTCTCTCTCTCTCTCACTTTCTGCTCTCCGTTGTCTTTCCGGCTGTCAATTTAATTGAATTAATGCATGAAATGAATTTATGCAACAATGTTATCAATAACATTTGCTTATGATGTTGCTTTTTTATTTTCCATATTCTCTCTCTCTCTCTCTCTCTCTCTCTCTCTCTCTCTCTCTCTGTGTGGAAGACTCCACGACCAGTTGTACGGGAAATTATTCACCTTAATGTGTCTGCCCCGAATGGAAAACAAGCCACAGAATTCTTTATGAACTTCAGAATTCTATTGAGAATTGAATACTGAAACTGAACATACCTCCACCTGACTGCAATTCTCCCAAAATTATAAAACGTTCGTTCAACGTTAACTTCCAGAAATATTCAATGTTCCAGTATCATTTCTCTCTCAATACGTACAATATTTTCTTGTGACAGAAAAAATGAAAATAGAAAAAGAATAAGGACACAAATGAGCAAGTTCTGGGAAAATGACTTCAAAATAACACTTCTTAAATGACAACAAAGAGGTAAATCTCGAAAACATTAAGAAAAATGTTGAGACATTGAAGAAGAAATATGAAATAGGCCGTGAAGAAAATGAATCCGTTGAATACTCATGTTTTGAATTATGAACATAGTTGGATGACGTTCGGTTGGTGAAAATCATACATAAAACGTGAGATCTAGGTGGCAGAAGAGGAAGGCCTAGAATCTTGGATAGCTGGCGTGAAAATCGCACTGGTGTAGAATTACCTTAATATCCAGGAAGCGTGCAAATCAGGTGGGACTAGGGACGTGCGAACCTGGTTAATTTATACTTTTTTTTTTAAGAGGCTCTCGCATTCTACTTTGGATGGATATGAATGAAGAACTGTCGCTGTAACTAAGGATGCCAGTCATAATGAAATGATGATACACTTTATGTCTCACGACAGTCGATGAAGGAGTCCGATCTCATTGTGAACGCAGGAAGCTGAATTAAAGGAAGAATAAATAAGAAATCCGGTAGATAGTTATTTCCGAGGAAGAGTAATCGTCAAAATAAGGTTTAGTTTCTCTAGCTCACTAAAGCATTTCCTGACTGGAGAAAATACAAGCTCTTATACCAGTGCATAGGTATGTGTTTCACATTTTTATATTTCTCATATATACATTTATACATAGATACGAACACACACACATACACATACACACACATATATATATACACATGTAAGTGTGCGTATCTATGTATAAATGTACATGTGAGAAATATAAAAATGTGACACACATACCTATGCATTGGTATTAGAGCATATATTTTCTCCAGTCAGGAAATACTTTAGTATGAGAGTGTTTATGTATGCATGTGTGTATGTATGTATGTATGTATTAAGGATTTGGCTGACTGATTGCTGGCCTTTGGAAAACGTGTGTCCGGTGCAGGTGGTCTTTATGTTGACGCTGGTATTTCCCGCGGTTTAATACAGCGGGTATCCGACACAGTCCTACCTTCCGGTCACGATCAAGGTGCATGGAGACAACGTGACAGATGAATGGAAGCTTTGTGATATCTGTGAGTTCGGAAGGCGGGGTCTTTCGAACACTGAACTTGACAGTGATGTCACGCTTCAAGGGAGGGGTTATGAAGTGAATGCGTGCATACGTGCGCTCTCTAATGTGTATATTATAGAGGCACCATAGAATGGGTATTCACTTTGATTTGCGGCTGGTGTGATTGCTCTTTTGAGCTGTGTTAGTGAATAAGAACAGCCACTGTGAGGAATGGCTTCCCAATGGGCCATAGAATGCGAGTAGATAACACATTAACAGTTATATCTTTTTCAGACATTACGTGGAATACCCATTTTATGTTGCAGTGAAACCCCTCTGTTCTTTATTAGACATTTTTTCCATTTTAAGTGTTTATTTCTTTATGTAACATTTCAGATTTTAATATAAGCTATGCTTCTTTTAACAGGAATTCTGGTTGAGTCCTGTGAGGACGAATATATTGGAAGTTGTGTTCTTTTTAACATACTATGCGACATTTATTTTTGTCTAGAGTAATCATGACTTGTTTATTTTGTTTGGTGATCAGGATGTTAGTCACTAGTATTGGTTAGTTTAGAATCACTAATTCGATTGATTTAAATAGTTACCGCTTTAATTGTGAGTCTGGGTTTCCTCTAGTTACGACTTCCATGTTTGTGGGCTGTCAGAGACTCCATTTTATGACCATAGCTTTTGATGAAATGCTTTCGTTAATTTTACTAATAAGACTTGTTTTGTATCTCGGCGTTTTAATCCAGTAAGCCTTTGTTTGACAGTTAGAGAGAGTGAGGAGTTGACGAGAGAAAGAATGCGCTGACCCAATGCTGGCCATTGCTACCGGAGAATCTTAGAGACATAAGATGATATGACAATTGTTCTTAAAATAGATGTAGAAAGAGATTATGGCCCTATCTGACCTTGTCTTAATATATGTATGTATATACTTGCACACTGTGGTGTGCTTTGGAGACTGTCACGGATACTTTTATTGAAATTTAAATGACAAGAAAAATACTAACATAAACGAATAAAAAATCTAAACGATTCAACTAAATGTGAAAAATTACAGCAAAATTGCCTGGTTCAGTTGAGAACCCACTAACGCATAAAAAAATGACCATCCTCACTACTTTATTTTTGTACACGAAGTGAGCGTCAGCTGAGGCCACAAACGCAATGACCTCATGGAGTGCAGAATGGGGGTCATCTTGGCAAATTAAGAAGAAAGAGACACAGTCAGGAGACGTAATGTAAAGGAATCGGCAATAAAGAGACGTTTAGACTCCTCTCTGGAGTAATGGCAAATAACAGCTCGCTCTCTTACCAGTGAAGTAACATTGCCTATAAAATCTCATTCATAAACTGCGGTTTTGTTGATATGGGTCAGGAAAGTATAAAATTAAATGTCAGAACAAATTAACATAAAAATTCAGTTAGAAATGGTTAAAAGAGTAATGCTGCTCTTAGGCACCTAAGTGAGAATAATTTAGAAATAACTGGGCCCTTTAGCAGTATAGAAAGGTGTAAAACCGGTTCCTAGGAAAATACGGTAAGAATGAATACGGCAGAATAGCGAGTTGGGGTAGACCTACTGTATTTTTGTGCCCTTTAAAGACTAGTTGTTTTGACAAACATAAGTAGTGATTAGGACAACTGATTTGAAGGCTCTTTCTCCTTTAAAAAATTTCATCCCGCCCTTCGCACTTCGTTACATAAATCGACAGGTTACATTTGTGGCCTGATTAACTATGTCGTTTGTTTGTACTTTCAAGAGATGTTTTATCACTATTTCATTCGTAGTTAAAGTTCCACTACAAGTATATTTCGGTAAGTTTGTACGATCTCCCTCCAAAGAAGAAACCCTTGTCTTACTCTCTCGACGCATGTGTCGTGTGTGTTGAGAGAGAGAGAGAGAGAGAGAGAGAGAGAGAGAGAGAGAGAGAGAGAACTGGTAAGACTGAAAGCTTGCGATGTCCTCCATTAACGCACAACTCCCCGATAAGATTATTGGATATATTTGTGCAACATGGTTAATAGACGAGCTAGTTTGAATTAGAACATTTTTGAAGTGTTGGAAATTGAATAATATTGGATTAAAGGTAAAAGAAGGACGTAGGATGCGTGCGGCTGGCGTTTCCGTTATAGTTTAATCCGCCCATGTAAAAGCAGTTTTAGATGTACGAGGTTGCACTTATAGCTTTAGAAAAAGTTGCGCTAAAAATTTAGGGACTAGAAATGACAGATAACACGTTACCAGAATCGCATTTAAATTAAATCTTCAGATGAAATTTGGAGGCTACTGGTGGAGATGGTTCACATATAGGATTATAACGAAAAAATTCATACAAAAACGCCATCGGATACCATCGATCTCTATTTCTGTTTTCCGTAAATAGTAAACTACAGCATACCCAAAGTACATATATATCTCTCTCTACATATAATTCTAAAGGTAGTTATAGCATGGCATCGTCCACTTAACACAGCACTGACAGCTGCCAATACTCAATCACACCCCTTCTTGCTCGAGGTCATGATTAAATTCAACGACCGGTCCAGAATTACTCCACCTGCTTCATTGCAATGTATCATCTTAATGATTGGGATCTAATAGAGCAGGAACGATGCATGCATCTTGCATCTGAGGAGGATGAATCTGATACTCAATCTGACGAAGGGGATGTTAGGGAACGAGGGAGGAAGGAGTGCGCTACAGGAGGTTCTATCACGGCGCCATTGACATTCAGACTTCATATTTAAGATTTGCTCAACGCAAACGGCCACGAATAATGCTGTACAGTGACCTGTATGTGCAAGTAGCATGACTGTATGTTTGTATGTATATAGCCTAGTTTGGTGGGATAAATTCCATTATTTTTATGCTTGTTAAATACTTTATGGTTGGATAAAAGGATGGGATCGGGAAAATATTGATTAAGGTTTGCGTGAAGTCGGGAGTAAAATGTGGGTTTTGAGGTCTGCATAAGTTACAAATAGCTGGTGATAACAGGTTTCAAGGACTGAGAAAAATCTTTTTGAAAGAGAACGTTGAACGTTGGAAGTGACCGTTAGAAATGTTATTAGGGCAACTGGGCGCCTAAGACATAATATATAGAATGTTATTTTAATGGTGAAGAATAATCAAGGTTGATTTGTTGATTTGTACGATTCTTGAATAGGAGTTTTTATTAAAGAATAAGTTGGAATATATGATGTGATTGATAAGTGAATATTCTATCTTAAAGATCTTGAAGCGTCAATTGCTTTCACTGTATATGTGACATGAGAACAGATGAAACACGAAAGATGTATTAAAATTTCCACTGGTGAAAATAATTTTAAGTAGATCTGATCACGGTCAGAGCATGATGGGTGAAAGGTAGGAGAAAAGGAGGTGAGATTCACGTATTGGACAAAGGATAAGGAAGAAAGGAATTCTATTCAGAAGGAAAAGAAAAAATGTCTTCAATGGCAATCCTTGTGTTTAGGTGTATGAAACTGCTGATGCTGCTTAAAGAGTTCAATCTGACCTCAGCAGTGTGAGAGGTAATTGATACGTAGGAATATGCGTTTAAATACAAAACCAGGCAAGTGTACAAAACGTATTTGTGTATGGGGTTAAATCTGGGGCCGTGTGTGCCAAATTGCCTAAATTCAACTCAGATTCACAGTACGATTAAAGGGTTGTTAGGTTTGTGGAACATAGGTGTTACAGTTTTAGAAATTTTCTACAACGAGTCTTTAAAAGTTTGGACATATTGTGACGTTCTTCTGCTCTTTTACTGCTAGACTGTTTTTTATGAAGATTTTTATTAAAACCTTACATCTCGGGGAAAAAAAATAACACTGGAGTGATGTTTTGGAGATTCCGGTTTCCATTTTCATGGATTTTACACTGATTGTTTGAAATGAAATGCCAGGAGAATGTCAGAATAATATTACTTTTGCTTTACGAACAATATTTTTTTGTTGAAAAATTTTTTATTTGGGAAAGTTTTACTAGATCTTGTTTCCAGTACTGTTCACTTGACTTAATTTCACCGAAAAGTTGGTTTTCCGTCTTCTTTGATGTCACCATCTTTTGATATATCAAATAAACAAAAATATATCTTTTTGTCACTTACTATTCATTCTGAATTTATACACATATCTTTTTCTTCAGGGAATACATTAAACCCGAAAGGAACTTCGCCACGGCTTGCTTAATAATCCTTTAAATTAAAATATACCATCAAATAGATTTTTTGGCAAGCCTTTCTAGAGGCATTACGACAATAATACTACAATTCCTACCATGCTGCTTAAGCTTTCCTAACCAATAGTATTTCGTCTGGTTGATTCGATATTTCCGACTCATTGACAAGGTTGGACGCACCTAAAGTGAATATAAACCCCTTATCACCATCAACTAAACCCCCCCCCCCCCCCCGCGCCGCTACACCCTCCTCTTTATTCCCCAATTTTAGACGAAGAATTAAGAATTCGATTTGCCCTACGTAAGAAGAGGAAGTTGTGGTGTGTTTCAGCAAAAGTATTTATACAATCAGATCAGTTTTTCCTCAGCTATATATAACGTAATGCATGTAGCTAATGAATACGGAAATCTTGGAGTAATTCAGTAACTTCAATGTAATTAACTTCTTCCTCTAAGGGATTGATATTTTTACCTTCAGTGTATTTTACAATTAGTGTTGTAAATAGCAGAACACCTTATTATATTGCAAGGTTGATTACGCCTTCCCCTAACGCTGAGGCGGGCGTGACAGTGACTGTTAATTACGAGTGTATCACTCCCTGTTTCCAAACACCGTTCATGAGTTATGCCTTACTTTTCAGCTGCAGAGGCCCGACTCGAAACTTGGTTATCTATTATTTTTTTTTTTATTTAATCTATACCTCAAATGTCGTTACTCTGGGTCTTTCGGACTGATTTGTATATGAGAGAAAGGATTTCATAATATGTTTTGTTTTCCTTTTGGGATGATCTTTTGATTACATGCAGTTGTTTCTTTAAAAAAAAAAAAAAAAATTTTTTTTTTTTTTTTTGCCAGAGACGATGCTAACTTTTAGGTTCGACTTGTCTGTTTCTGTGTGTTTGATTTCTTTCCTTTATTAGTCCGTTTGGTAGTAGGAATTCGCAAAAGTTTTGACAGGTTTCCACGAAAAGTATAGCAAATGTGTCCCTCGTCCTTTTCAGCAAATAATTCCAAATTGAGACAGAATGTAGGCTATATGAGAATTTATTCTGCCCACTATCATCCTATATCTGTGATTTAATTCAGAAATAAATTTTACGAAAAATTTGATCGGAGATTATGTCTTCTTTTAACCTGTCATTTTTCTGGTCGATAAAATAAGGTGCACTTTTGGGGTCTGATCGAGACAGTGCGATTATTTGCTAGGGAATTATTTGACAGTAAACCATCAGGTTTTCAAAAGTTATATTCTTAGCATAGACATCCATTTGACAGTATGTGTTTTCGTAGCTACTTTTCTCAAAAGTATTTTAATAAGTTTTCTTTCGCGTGACAGAGTATCGTTTCAGTTATCCAATCTCTAAGGAAACCTAAAAATTCACAAATTTTACAACACTGATAATCATGTCATGAGATAAGAATAATTGTGAATATTAGTGTAGTCACATTAATATGACTAAAGAACGGAAAGCAAAGTCAAAAGCAAAGTGCATGTACAGTAAATGTAAAACCTATTAAATCCTGCACCCAGGAGCTTCCAACAACATCGTTTTGCGAAGGTGTGAAGATGAGTTAACATATATTTACATATATATTACTTCGGGCCTTTTTGTCTTCATGTGGACGTTAGAGGCTGATGATGAATAATATTTTGACATTTCCCTTAACTTGTTTTATCGTTTTGGATGATCATGTTTGTGGTAGTTAAAAATGTTTTGATAACTTTCAAGTGAAGGAGCATAAGAAAATATCTTTGTGCTATTCGTGTGTGCTTTTCTTTAGATATCTGTTTGTAAGGAGATGACAATTAAGGATGATTCGTCGATGTTACACTTTCCACAGTTATGAGATTTCGCACCTTGAAATAGTTACCATCAACATTTCATCTTCAGATGGTAGTCTCATATATATATATATATATATATATATATATATATATATATATATATATATATATATATATATATATATATATATATATACACTGCATATATGAAAATACAATCTGAAGATGAAATGATATTTTGGATACCCAAAACTATACACTTAAACATATATAGAATCACTTCAAGAATATTTGCCATGACTTGTTAGTAACCTTTAAGCATACTGCATAAAAATGGAAGTTATTATTGGGTTGATAGGTGGAGTAAGGTTCAGTAAATGAAAGTATATCGTCCGGCTTAATCATTATAAAGGAAATTATCTATTAATAGTATGACCTCCTAGATTCATAGGGATTTTTATTTGTGATTTGAGAGAGAGAGAGAGAGAGAGAGAGAGAGAGAGAGAGAGAGAGAGAGAGAGAGAGAGAGAGAGAGAGAGATTTTGTAGCTTTGTATTAGTTTCCTATAAAACAAAGGATATGAGTCTGATATAAAATAAAAAAAAAATCAGACCGTTAAGGAGAGATGCATGAATTTACACACACACGCGTATATACACACACAAACACATCAACGATAGGAATGACTGATTACCTACGATACTTTGTAGGCAGTTAATTTTTATTTTCTTATTGGTCTTTTGCTCCATGGAATTTTCAGGTTCTAGTATTACCAGTTTGTCTTGAATTAAAAAGACCTATCATTGCATGTCGAGAAACTAATATCTTATAAGTAGTTTCTTTTATTTTTATTCTTCAGCAAACACAAGCACAGTCACGTCACCTCAATACTTTCTCAATTGCTGAATTTTTGTTTTTTTGTTTTTTTTTTTTGAGAATTATGAAAACTTTTATGCCTTTATTTGTCCCTTTTAATATCACAGCATCTCTTTAGCCAGAGACGAAATATAGTAAAATGAAAGAGGCAGCTTCCCGTCCTCCGCCTAAACAAGACCTCTTCATAATCGTGGTGACTCCCCTCCCTAAATTTCACCTTCCCTTCCGCCGTCCATTATCTGCTCTTATTAACTTCGGTTTCGCCCCCTCGCTCTCACTGTCTCTCCACTCCAATATCTTTCTTTCATCAAGGAATCCAATATACGCATTTATGGTTCCTCATATTTATATCGGGGTTAAAATCTTCAGAGTTGGAGAATATTTTTCTTTTGAGATGCAATGATCATGCTGAGGTTTCGTTGCTGCTTTTGAGATGATGAATGCATGCAAACGAGAACGCGTTATACATACCGTATATATATATATTATTATATATATATATATATATATATATATATATATATATATATATATATATATATATATATATATATATATATATGTCAAGAATTGGTGGGCAGTGGAAACGGACTGGCACATAAAATCATATTTATTTGCGCCGACGTTTCAAGACAACTAGTCTCATTTTCAAGGCTGCAATAAAAGAATAAATATTGTGAATACATATAAATTAAACAAAAATCTCTTTAAAAACATGTGTACATAAGAATAGTGTAGGCGTTGCAGGAGGTACCAACCTATATAGAAGGGAGAAGGACGACTAAATATGGGTAAATGAAAAGCAAAGAAGCCGGTTACGACAGGTAGAGAGGGGTGGAGGAGTTTTGGGCATTCAACAGTGGTACTGACTGTTTGATAATTAGCGATTCCAGAATAGAGAGTGCTAGCTCGGCAGAGGTCCTTGTAATGATTTTAAATTGATCATATTCAATGTTATTACCACGTTTTTTGGCATACTCTCTGATATTTGAAAATTCGGGATTACTCAGCTTATTGCCCGTTCGATAGCTCACACCTTTGTGAGAATCGGCGCGAACCTTGAGAAGTCTTTGGGTGCAGCCCACGTAAGTTCCTCGAGAACACCGAGGACAATCGCACTTATATATCACCCCAGACGTCATAAGGTCCCTCAAAGGGCCTTTAGTGTTGAATAAAGATCCAATTTTCAGAGGATTCTTTGGAATTAGATTAATTTTTACGGCTCCATAATGTCTACAAATAATCTGAGAAAGCTTTTGGCTAAAAGTTTTATCATGTAAAAATGGAACAATGGCATAAATCTGAAGTTCGGGAACAGTTGGAACTTTGTACTTTGTCATGAAGTTGTTCTTCAATATTTTCCGCACATATTGAAAAAATAAGTTGGATGGAAAACAACTGTTGGTGAAAACCAGTGTAACAATTGTAATTCCTTGTTAAAAATATGCCAGTTCGAAGATAAATTGAAGGCACTATATAAAAGAGTAGACAAGCCATTTAATTTAAAATAAAACAGCTACTGTAGAAGCTGGATCCTAAACCAGTAAAAGTGGGTTTCCTCCAAATACTCGTGTTAAAACAATCTGATTCTCGTGAGACTGGAACATCTAAAAAGGATAACTTATTACTCTGTTTAGCTTCAATACTAAATTTTATACTCGGATGTCTACTGTTAGCAAAATCGAGGAAAGTTTCAGCATCAAACCGAGATCTAAGCAGCGTAAAAGTATCATCTACATATCTTTTGTAGAATAAAGGGTAAATACTGAGAGGGCAGCTGTCCAACAACTGCTCCTCGAAGTAACACAAAAATATTTGCGAACGTTGGGCCCAGAGGGTAACCCCTCGCCATCCCATCAATTAGTTTAAAAGCAGTGTTATAAAAAATAAAGGCACTGTCCAGCACAGGTAGTTCAAGAAGTCTTCTGGAATCACCAGAGTTAAAATTATGGAATAAGGTATTACGATCCGGAAATAATTTACGCATAATAATGTCAATGGTCTCCTCAACAGGAACATGTGTGAATAGAAACTCGACATCTAGGCTGGCCATAACTAGGTATGAGTCTTGAGGGAGAATGGCAATATGGCATTCTTGAACATATAGGACTTCGTCAACGTATATTCATTTCTGGTGAGAGGTTCAAGAAGAGGAACCGGAAATTTTGCCATTTTATAATTTGGGGTGTCGTAGGTTGTCAGAATAGGCCTCATAGGAACACCCTCCTTATGAGTTTTAGGGAGGGCATATAAGACACCGAAAGAACCACCTGTGCTAAAAAGAGACCGATATACCTCTTCAGAAATAATTTTATTCTTTTTCAAATGGTTTAAAAAGCGGTTTATTTTATCCTCAATTTTAAAAATGGCACTGAAAGTTAGGGTACCAAGTGACTGAAATATGGTAAGGTCACTTAAGATAATATTAACTTTATTATAATAATCCTCTCGATCTAGAATGACAGTACCTTTTCCCTTGTCTGGTCGAGTTATGATAATATCTTTGTTCGAAGCCAGTTTTTTCAGGATTTCCAAATCACTTCTCTGGAAGAAAGGAGTCCAGTAAGTTCTTAACGACCGATAAGTGTTTTGAGCCAACTGAGAAATTTCCATTTGAACTTTATTTATATTACCGTTTAGAGGTAAATTTTTTTAACCTGTGGAATAATAATTACAACGGAAGACAGAATCTGGAATATGATGGTCGATAATTTGGTAGGCAGAAATCAAGAACAAGTGATAGCAAAATTTCTTCTTTGCTTGACAACATATTTGGAAAAATTAAAAACAGAGAGCTTGCCAAAAAATGTGGTAATAGCATTGAATATGATCAATTTAAAATCATTACAAGGGCCTCTTCCGAGTTAGCACTCTCTATTCTGGAATCACTAATTATCAACACAGACAGTACCATTGTTGAATGCCCAAAACTCTTCCACCCCTCTCTACCTGTCGTAACTGACTTTGCTTTCCACTTACCCATATTCCAATTTCCAGTCTCCCGCCTTCTCCCTTCTATATAGGTTGGTACCTCCAGCAACGCCTAAACTATCCTTATGTACAAGTGTCTTTAAAGAGATTTTTGTTTAATTTACATGTATTCACAATATTTATTCTTTCATTACAGCCTTGAAAATGAGACTAGTTGTCTTGAAACGTCGGCACTAATAAAGATGATTTTATGTACCAGTCTGTTTCCACTGCCCTCAATTCTTGATATATCTGACTGATTTGCTGTCCTGCCTGTATCCCTTTATATATATATATTATAATATATATATATATATATATATATATATATATATATATATATATATATATATATATATATATATATATAGAGTATATATATGGAAATGAACACATGAGAACATGTTTCACAGAAATAAATTTCTAACGCACTATACAAATATATATGCGTGTGTGTGTGTGTATGTATGTATGTGTATATATATACATACAGATATATGTTGTGTGCGAGCGCGTGTGTGTGTGTATGTATTTGTCCGTCTGCTCTAAAATGTATATAATCCCCATGACCTTTGGTTTTGCAAAACACATAAAAAAATTCTCCGTGTCCTTTTCCTTAAATTTTTCTTGGTTCCTTAGTTCGTTCTTCATCGCTGCAAGACATAAATTCATCATATTACATAAAAACTCATCGCTTGTAGCAATGCCTGGATATCGGTCATAATTTTATATCCTCTCAGTATTAAATGCTGGAAAGTATACTCTTCAATATTTTGTAATAAGAAACCTGTATATATTTAATGACGTGTATGGTGGAGATATGAAGTCAAAATTTGAATTTAATAAGAGTTTTGCAGAAAGACATTGTAATATCCTGATATAACTGAACTCATAATCTTTTTCATATCAGATTCTGAGTCATGTGTACTGTGTACAGCTTAAAGACGTATTCCATCACCGAAACAAGCAGTCTTTCCAAAGCCTTGACGACCAATAAGGCCGAATTTA
>JANJGK010000005.1:70276288-70278788 GCA_039081455.1 Macrobrachium rosenbergii | reverse complement strand
GAGCACAGTAATACCTTCTTAAAGGGGGACAGACTGCATAATAATGCCTGGATAAAAGGGACAGTCACCACAGTAATACCTGGATAAAAGGGACAGTCACCACAGTTATACCTAGATAAAAGGGACAGTCACTACAGTAACATCTGGATAAAAGGGCCAGTCATCACAGCAATACCTGGATAAAATTGGACAGACAGAACAGTAATACCTGGATAATAGGGACGTCACCACAGTAATTTGTGGATAAAAGGAACTGTCATCACAGCAATACTTGGACAAAAGGAATAGATAGTACAGTAATTTGTTGGATAAAAGGGACAGTCACCACATTAATACTTGTCAGTTCCCCCATGACTGTTCGAAGGGGTGAAAGTAGAACTGTCAGTCGGACCGTCAACACAAATCCCTCCCTTTCCCCCTTCTTCCTCCCCTCCTCTTCCCTCTCTCCCCCTCCCCCTCCCTTTTCCTTCCCCCTACACGTAGACTGTTATTCAAAGTTTTTCCGGGCAGTGCCGGGTTGGTCAGCTAGTGTGTGTGTGTATATATATATATATATATATATATGTATATATGTGTGGTGTACATATTTTTGCGTGTGTATGTTTGTGTGTGTCGGTATGCACAGAGTTCGATCGATGGATATACGGGGGAGTGCAACATTTCCATGCCGAAAGATATCAGAACGAACAGGTTGAATACCTTATCAGGTCATTTCATAAACTACGCATGACTAATCTGTAGTGCCGTCACGGGGAAATTTTAGGTCAATTAACCCTCGATTAATTGCAAAGCTTGATGGAAATCCGAATAATTGAGATATAATCTAGGCAGATATGCACTTGCCTTTTATTCCTACTAATGTTGTAGCTAATACTCTGAAAATATGGCCCAGCTTTATATGAAAAATTAGATACAGAATTAAAGAGGATTTAAATGCTCTCCATCTGTCTCGTTTATATAGTATTAGAATTTTTAATCTAGATTACTATGCTTATACTTTCAAAATCCTTCTTCTATTGTTGGATAATAGAGATGAAAAATGATTGATGTCTATTAATTTCATTAAAGTATTCTAATATTTTTACCCTCCTTACCATTCTAAGCTGTCAAATTCATTTATATATATATATATATATATATATATATATATATATATATATATATATATATATATATATATATATATATAGAAATCATCAACACACAATCACGTGTGGAACAGAAATAAATTTCTGACTCACGTCGGGATCGAACCCAGGTCTCTCAGGTGGAAAGCTTTCCACCTGAGAGACCTGGGTTCGATCCCGACGTGAGTCAGAAATATATATATATATATATATATATATATATATATATATATATATATATATATATAATATATATATATATAATATATATAATATAATATATATATATATATATATATATAAATATATATATATATATATATATATATATATATATACGTATGCATATATGTATGTATGTATATATACACGTGTGTATGCATCTGCGTGTGAGGTGTACTTCTTTTAATATGAGTGATTATGTGAGTATCTGTGGGTGCGCGTGCGCGTTTGTGTGTGTGTGTGTGTTTGTATTTATATACTGCAGAGAAAGAAAACAGTGTTTGTAGATATAAAAAAAATATATGCAAACTTAACAGTATTAATTACCCCACAACGAGATATAAAAATATCTTATTCTGAAATATCTTACAAGGGAAACACTATTTTCAGACTGGCAAATTCAGCATTCTATAGGCAATTAACAATTAGAAAAAATACATACGCTGACGAAAAATTACCTGCAATCCTAATTGATGTCGTGAACTTTGAGAGCCCTTTTTCCACAGCAGGAAAAAACTGATGATTTTTTTTTTATGTTGTTAGGTTCATTTTCAGTTTTACATAAGAATGCCTTTGTTAGGAAGTACACCACTATCATTCTCAATAAGTTGGTAAATATGTAATTTTTTTTGTTAAAAGGAATTTTTCTTTAATTAGGGGTATTAATGCCAATATTGGTGTTCAATTATCATAATTGATTCTGTCATATAACTCATATTTGGTCGCATACCATTAGTCTTCAATGTTATTCATAAATGAAAACAAACTAATTTGGAATTTATTTTAAATTTTTAGTTTTCTGCAAAAGAAAACTTTGAGGTTATTTGTCTGTCCGACCTCACTTTTTACTGTCCGCCCTCAGATCTTAAAACTACTGAGGCTAGAGGGATGCAAATTGGTATCTTCATCATCCACCTCCAAATCATCAAACATACCAAATTGCAGCCCTCTAGCCTTAGTACTTTTTTATTTTATTGAAAGATAAAGTTAATCATGATCGTGCGTCTGGCACCGCAACAACACAGGCCACAGCGGTCGGCTGACCGTTTCATGGGCCGTGGCTGAGAGTTTCATACAGCATTATATGTTGTAGAGAAAACTCGATTGCGCCGAAGAAGCTTCGGCGCATTTTTGTACTTTTTTCAGTTAAA
>JANJGK010000005.1:70235068-70276188 GCA_039081455.1 Macrobrachium rosenbergii | reverse complement strand
TTATTAAGTATAATGAGTCTTGTCATGCTTTGGGAATAAAAAAAAACATGGATTACATTATGATGCAATCACTCTTACTAAAACATGACTAGAAGTCTTTTAATCCAGCGCAAATTATTTTAGATAACACGTACCAGAATATGAAGAGAATGGGGTATTAATGCAAACATTTCTTTTACATGCCCGGCACATTATATCTGAGCACTGTTTTTTTTTTAAATAAATTTGCTGTTTATAATTTAAGTCATCACTCCCTTGGCACCGTCTAAAGGAAATCTAGGTGACCACGTTTACGCTTTGTGGTATATTACTTTGCTCTCTGTAAAATTCCTTTTAATTGAAAGCTGAAGTACATTATTGTAGTACAATGAAGAAAGCCAAGCGAGCGAAAAAAATTTAAGGTCAAGATATCGAGTTGGAATCAGCGAAACAAAATGGCCGTTTGAAACACGAAAACCATGAAAAAAGAAAAATGAGATTTAAAAAATCCACAAAACCCACTCTGCTTGGGAATTTTGCTATCTCATTTAGACCTTATTGTAATTTCATTTCTAATTCATATTCTTACAAGATTTTCCTCCCCTGTGAAGAACCATAAGTTGACAGCTTTTGCTGGAATTCATGAAAGGGATTTCTAAATTTATACTTTCTATTGTCTATTTTTCGTGGTTTTGTACATGTGTTTTTATTACAGCATTAATGCAAATACACACAAAAAAAATTACTAAAGACGATAGATGATTAGATTACTTGGAAGTAAATAAGAAATCATATAACATATATTTTCCAAGACAGAATACGGAATCATAGTTCGTCAAATATAATTTATGACTGAATGAAAAATGGGGACAGCTGTGAAGAAATACACATGCATACACACATATATACACACGCACAAACACACACATACACACATATATATATATATATATATATATATATATATATATATATATAGTGTATGTGTATGTTTGCGTAAGCGTGTAAAAGTATGTGCATGTGTATGAGCGCTGCGGAGTCAGAAGGGTTTGAATCTTCTTTTGGGAAATAGCACTTTTTCCCGTGTATCGTTTCCGAACATATACATGTGAATGCGTGTGTTTGTGTAAAGATATGAGATTCCGCCAGTATACATAAAATGTTGATAATTGACCCTAAGGCTGTTATTTATACAGTGAATCCGGAATATGTATTTTTTAATATATCCATATAGATAAGTATGGATTCTGACTAGTCGACTTTACGCAAGGACACATATACATACATATAAAAATACATATATACATATATATGTATATATACATATATATAAATATATGTATATATACATGTATATAATTATATATATGTGATGATGTAGTCACCATTGGTAATGTTTTTACCACCTTCAAATGTTATGGTGTTCCTTTCTTATTACTTATTTTATTCGTTGCCCATGCAAAGAAGTTTATTATTTCCTTTATAGTTGCTTTATCGTTTCTAGCTTTGTTAGAGTCCCAGGAGGTTTAGAAAGACACAATACAGCTTTCTTACTTCATTGTCACACTAGTAAAAATAACACTGCTTATACAAGTTACAATTCACATAACCTATTTTCACATTTCCACAAAACGTTATATTTTCGGTTCGCATTTCGTGCTAAAGATACGCTCTGGTCAGCAATCACAATATAACTTACACTTCTAGTGATTTTATTTAACGCTTCAAAATTTTATACGTCAAATTTCATAAGCATTTAAGTCTTCGGATTACAGATATCTTTTTTTATTGCATTTCACCAAAAACATCTCCAACAAGGTTTCCGCACTGGAAAGACAAATCATAAAAAAATTACATAAAAGAATGAAACTAATAACTCGGGTCCGATGGAAATAAAGAGAGAGAGAGAGAGAGAGAGAGAGAGAGAGAGAGAGAGAGAGAGAGAGAGAGAGAGAGAGAGAGAGAGAGAGAGACGAGACGCCAACTGAAAATGAATTCATAAAAGTAGGAATCTTCACAATGTCAAGAGGAAACTCATATGAAATGTACAAGACAAATGAAAAAGTAGGAACCATTATTAAAAGATACCAATAGAAACCTAGAGTAAAAGAAATTTACTTAATAAGAAATGTAATCAACTTCCACATTCAAGTGAAAACTTGCCCGACGACACACACCGAGGTGAAGTTAAAAAAAAAAAAAAAAATGTAATGGAGCACCGCCCTTCCCGACTTGTCGACAGGTAGTGCCCTCACTGTACCTCACATGGCACTGTATGTATTACCCAGGACCCACTTTATATATATATATATATATATATATATATATATATATATATATATATATATATATATATATAGCCTATTTTTCATAAATTAAACCAAATTATGAGAAAAATCCCTCGAGGAATTGAAATATTACAAAGCATTTTTTTCTTGTAGCATGTTCATATTACAACATATAATAATAATAATAATAATAATAATAATAATAATAATAATAATAATAATAATAATAATAATAATAATAATAATAAAAGAGAGATAAGATAAAATAATACAATGCTGACATTACAACTAGTGCGGTCTAGATGAATAATACTAAAAATAATAATAGCACCTCTCCATATTATATGAAGAAAATAGAACTAGCAACAGCAGAATAAAGAACAAATAACAAAAGTAACTCGAGAACTACTGTGAATGACGATGCCATGCTGAATATGTAACAGGAGATTCAGACATTATGGTACATCACCGGTCTCGAATATTACTGCAGCATATGCTATCTTGCTTCAAATAAACCATTTCTTTGAACAAAAATATTAATGTAAAAATTTTATTCATAACAGGTAAAGTAACAAAGTGTCACCACCACGGGTACTGAACGTGCTGTTCTAATCTCGATCAAATCTAGAATATTGTTGAAATAGTATGTCTCTGGTGAATGCTAGAGTGACATTAGTTCTACATATGAATTGAAAAAAATGCTTACAATTGAATTTTTCATTACCATTTCCAACCAGCCAATCTTCGTTACCAGAAGAACACACGGTGACCAAAATCTAAACAATGCCTGGGAATTATTAATTGCCTTTTAAATCTTTCACTTGGATTCTGTCAGATCGACATTCGCGGGAAATTGCCTGCTGGCAGCAGGGTTCGCTCTGGTTGGAACTGGCACTTTAGACATTTCAAGTTAATGGTGAATTTTCAGAAAGGCATTCTGAAGTCTTTGCTGTTGATTAGACATAACTGTAAATCACATCATTGTATATATTAGCCTTAAAGTCCCAATGAAAAAGGGAAAGGCATCATCGTACCTTACAAGACAGAATGCAATTCTTAATAAACCATTCACCAGGCATGTAAAACTCTCTCTCTCTCTCTCTCTCTCTCTCTCCCACACACACAGACACACACACACAAACAGACGCACACAAAATACATGTGTCAGAATGATTACAGGTTTATGTAAAGGTGTAACTACGTATGCAATGTATATACAATACATTGTTTAATATATGTTAACATTTAAATATCTTTCCTTTTAATTGGAGGTTGGTTTAAACTAGTAATTTTTCCTTATATTTGTCTAAGTAATATATATATATATATATATATATATATATATATATATATATATATATATATATATATATATATATACACACATATACATACACATATGATTATATATAATATATATACACATATATGTGCATATACAGTATAAATGTTTGTATGTATATACGCATACATATACATACATGTATATGTATCTATATATGCATATATACATAATAAAAATATATACATACACACATACTCATACCCACACACACACACATACACTATATATATATATATATATATATATATATATATATATATATATATATATATATATATATATATATATATATATATATATAGTGTATCACAGTGGACAGTTATATTGTATTGTGCACCGATGCAAGACAGTTTCATAATTAGGATATATCATCTACATTTTTTTCATAAGTTGAGCTGCCAGTTTCTAAGTTACTTCAAGAAATATTGAAGTTCTCTCTATAACCCTCTGTTGTTGACAGTATGGCGGTGAATATGATGAAGCCAAGATTCAATGCCATATCCTTTCAATCCAGCGTCTAACTGTACAGTGGATGATAACTTGTAGCTAAAAACGTGTCATTCACAAGTTTTAAGAATTCTAAATGTCTTCTAAATTCACTAGATAACTGTAGTCACAACATACCTTACTGACAATGCTTATCACTAAAAGTTCACTATTTTTACCAACAGGGCTACGGGCTATATCAGTTCGTATTTTCTTTGAGCAGAGTCGAATTCTCTCTCTGTAAAAGATAGACTAGATGTTTTGTCCCTATTTTATGTAAAGTCCATTGACTTTTGCTCTTCTCTGATCAGTATATCTAACCTGGAGAGTTCTAACTTTTGCGATACATTTTGTAAATGTTCTGCCAATGCAGTCTCATTTCAAACGAAATTTCATTAATCTGAAAAATAGTTGAGGATTTCGACTAAATTTCCCTGTAATTTTATTTCCTCCATACAGAATAAGCTTGAGTTCTTTTATTCCCTTGAGGAACAAAAATGATGACCAAACTGACGCAGGACTCTTTTTATTTTTCTCCAAAATGTTTTGCTCTGCAATTTTTATACATTATGATTTATTTTGCTCACTAAGGCATCCGTGGCACTTGGTCAATGCAGTTCTTATAGCTCAGAGCAAGTACAGTTCTGGTAACCACTAAGGATGATTTGATGGTTGATGAAGTGTATTCCAGGTTGTCAAGAGTTCTTTTGAGCAAGTCTATGGTGTTCACCCAACTTTGGAATTCTTCTGCCTCACCTTCTATTTTCCCGGTCCTTTTTCAGGCATCTTCAAGAAAGATGATCTATGCGCAGGTGAGCTATTATTACCTTTCATCCTAACCGCGCATGATCACTTATATGCCAGTCATCCACGTTCTTTAGTGAAAATCAATAAATGTGTTACAACTCGGTAATACGAGGTCAATACCCGACTGTGTATGTGTTTATGTATGAACAGTGAACGAGTTTATATGTATTTAATAACCAGTGCCTTAATGTTCTATTAGTGATGCCATGATATTTCACCTGGATTTTCTAAAACTTCGCCATATAATGGATATCTGCAATTCATATCTAAAAATAATATAAACATTTGGGAAAGGTGGTGGATCATCTCGACTACATCATCACTGAAGTGTTAAACAAAGGGAAGAAATTATATTTTTGTAAGGTCAATCTGTACTGCTGCTGCTTGCTTGCATTGGAATACATTGATTCAACAGTACTATTTAGCAACATGGTGAATTTATACTGCACTTAACCAGTACTCCTTTCCTGTGAATTATACTCCTTTAGGCATAGGGTACTGATATCTACCATGTTTCATACAATTCAAGCCTTTATGCACACACAAATCACATTTCATATAGCGTATGTGTGATTTGGTATTATCCGTTGTTTACTCTACTTGTGCATATATATAATTATTGAAACTGCCAACGTTGTTTATATTTTACTTCTTAATGATCTTATGTGATCAAAACAACTTATAATATAAAATGGGCAAGTGAATATAACGACAGAGTAAAGGAAATGTATTACTCCCAAACACCCATAAGTATTATGCTGAATGTACAAATAAATAAAATGTTTCAATAAATTAAACACTACATAACGTTTGTAGATTCAGCCATACAAAGCTACCTGGGACCAGAATTTAAATTTTAACATTATGTTTACTAATAAAGCACCAACCGTAATATCCGAAACCATTCCCTTTTAATCAGTAATGTAACAATCTCTCTCTCTCTCTCTCTCTCTCTCTCTCTCTCTCTCTCTTTCTATATATATATATATATATATATATATATATATATATATACACACACACACACACAACCCAAATGTTCATTCCGAGTGAAATTCTACTAGTTTTTAATTGGACCATGCTATTTGCAATGGCCCCTTGGGAATTAGCTCTTTCCATCCAATACTCCATTACTATACGATAACTAAACTTCATATGAGAGAGAAACAGAGAGAGACATTAAAACACCGATTTTTGGTGACTTTCCGCTGAGGTGAAATAATGTTTTTAAAAACAACAATTATGACATCATTCTAATCTCTAACCTCTATTCATAACAGGTTCATTTTTTTTTCTTTTCATTTTAAAGCGAAAAAGTACAGATGTACGAATTTGTGAAAGGACTTAAAGTTTTCAACAGTAACAAATCTCGACAATCAGTGTGACTTGGATTTCTTTTGAAATACTACTATATTTCTTCCTTCTACATTTTTTGACGTCACAGTTATAAAGGCAAAATCCAAATAAAATACAAAGGAAAAAAAAATACAAGAAAAGCATTTGAATGCAAAATATATAGTATATTCGAAAGTATGAAGCATCTTGTTTTTGATACATAATTCAAAAGTCGCGTTCAGCGTTTTGGTAGAAAGGCGACGCTAAGAAATATCCATGAAAAGAGTCAAGCTTCAGGAAGGGCTGCGGTGTTCAAAACGTAACAAGGAGAGAATGAATATTGTGAGGAATAAGCGCAAAGTATTCAGAATGGAGGTCCGGATTTTTCCTTTGTTAACGGGTTTGTTAAAACGAAAAAGAACAAAAAAACTGAAGATTGTGGGTGGAAGGTCTCATTAAAGATATAGTAAAAAAGTAAGATAAAATAAAGATATAGTAAAAAAGTAAGATAAAAAAAATGTTTTGAATTTTTATTCTGAGATGAGAGACGCACGAAAGATGTGGAAGATAGCAAGTAATTGATATGTAATAAACAAACTATTAAATACATAAAGCTCGTTTATATATTTTGTTACAGGTCTTGTTATTATCTGTGGGCTTTGGTTTTCTTTAGCATCTGACGGTTTGAGAGAAATGGGAAAAAAAAATGTTACCGACATATCGTGTCTGACGTTCCACAAGTTAGTGTACTTGGTCTGATGTTATTTTTAGTGTATAAAAATGATATGGTTGTTGGCCTGGAAAACAAGAATCTTCAGTGTAACGATGATGCAACACTAGTGGGTGTGCTAAAGTCTCCGCTTATGAGAAATGAAGCTGCCCTAAGCTTCAACTGTGATATGGAGCGAATTAGTGAATGGTGTCGCCACTGGGTTATGAGGCTGTACTGCAGCTGCACGAAAACATTATTGATCAGTAGATCTCGTAGTGGTTTTTCACCCCATCCTCCCCTTCAAGTGGATGGGACTCTACTCAATAAGTCTGAAGTTTTGACCAAACTTGGTGTTATTTTTTACTCACATCTTGCTTTTGACAAAACATCTAACGTCAAATGTCAGAAAATGCCGCACAGAAGTTGGGTATTATACGCAAGTTCTTATATATTCATAACAATGATAAAATCAACGTGACCTGTTTTAGGTCATTTGTCCTTCCTTTACTAGAATACTATTCTCTTACTGACAGCTAGGTTGGGAAGTTGGGGATAACAAGCTTGTATGGGTGGCAGTTGTCCTGTCTAGGTAAAGCCTTAGGTACACTGGTACTTAGGTTCCAACATCTTTTATGACTTATGTAGTTCAGTCGGCAGCGGCCTTGCCTTTCAATTGATAGACATGGTTTCGATCCTGATGTGAGTCAGAAATTTATTTCTGTTTTCACACGTGAGTGTGGGTTGAGTATTTTTATCGTATTCACTCAGATAGGCTAATTTGAATGAAATTCTGTCAATTGGGTCAATGCTGAGTCGTGAAACTTGGGAAAATACGCTGGTATGAGAGGCAGTTACACTGCACAGGTAAAGCCTAGGTACGGTGGCACTTAGGTTCCAACTTCTTTTATATATATATATATATATATATATATATATATATATATATATATATATATATATATATATATATATATATATATATATATATTACATATATATACATGTATGTATATGTATATATACACACATGTATATATCTACATATATATATTTATATACAGTATATATATATATATGTATATATATATATATATATATATATATATATATATATATATATATATATATATATATATATATAATATATATATATATATATATATATATATATATATATATATATATATATATATATATATATATATATATATATATATATATATATATATATATATATATATATATATATATATATATAGAATACGCATAATCAATCCTAGCGGGGGATCAAACCTTTCACCCCTTTGAAAAAGGTATGGCGACCTTCTGAAAATAAGGGGGATTATCGTAACCAAGTAAAATGGTACTAGAAACAAGATCGCGCATTTTGGTAATGGAAGGGATTAACCTGAAGTAGCTGTCTGCGGGCTGAAACAACTGTCACAAATCCGAGAGGTCTATGAGTCAGATATACCCAAGGATCAAAGATAATAAGCAGTGTCACAAGACCAAAAGTGGGGAGGATGGACTTGCCTAAATAAAAGGAAGTGATTGAAAAAGTTCTTACTTATAAAAGACAGAGACACCGTAGTGCGGAAAGCGCACGAATGAAATCGATAACTAACATAAACGACTAATCATCTTCAAATAAGAGAAATACTTGAAACATTTTTTTGGATAAAGGAAATATATAAGATTTAGTACCTAGGATGGAGAATTACCAAATTTCAAAGTTGATTTCCGATTTTAAGAATTAAGTCCTCAAAAAATGGATGAAAAGGAAAACATATGGACTGAAAATATTGCTATTAACAGGAGGGAGCGTATAGGAGAGAGGAAGGAGAAACACAGCTAAAGAGGAAAATAAGTAGAAAAAAAAAGCCATACGTAGGATAATGTCTTTTATCTGACTTTTAAGTTAACAAGGTCTTATATCAGATGTTAAAAGTGACATTGAAAAAACTCACTAATTTCACTAAAAATAGATCAACCAAACATCAGTCAGGAAAGAAAGAGGTCCCTAATGGATTTTACATAATTTAGATCACCAACAAACATTTACAAGATGCATCTTTGATTTGTGAGTATATTTTATCCATTACACGTTACACCCTTCTACACATTCAGTAGTCACACCTAAATTACCTACATAATATAATGGATTGGCTGATGGCCCAAGAACTTTTTTCCCTTTATTACAGAGAATGAGTCTAATGGAATCCGCACCCTGCTCCTAAAAATCATCAAAAAAGGAAATGACTGGTCAAATAGACTTAAGAAAACTCCCAAGAAACCCAGAAATATTTTCATCTATTATTCATCTATTATATGGAACTGAAAATAAATATGAAAAGGTGCGTGGAAGAGTGGATATATTGCTTACCAATGTCCAAAGTTACAGACTACACAGGAATGCATTAATAAAATACTGTGGACCATTATTTACTTCATATAAAAATACATTATGTCTTTATTTCATCAGTCTTTTTCTTAAGATGCCAGAACATTAAAATTTCCTCAGGGAATGATCAGGGAATCATTCACAAGAGTTAATGGGTTCGTAAAGGGTCTTAACACACAACCTACCAAATTAGACTGTCTTCACAGTAAATATGCGACGTGTGAAATATAAAAACTTATTTGAATAATGCGGCCGAAATTAAAATTGGTAGACTAAACCTTGTACTTTTGTACAACCCACTCTCCCGAACCACACGTTTCACGACACATTCGCGGCCTGGAAAAACCTCAACAGCCGATCCAGTACTGAGTTTATAAACGCCACTATCCAGGAAAATGAGCACATTCCGCCCTGCTAACACTCCCTTAATAAATGCCATGTTTCACAACAGACTCATGTACTGGAAACTCTCCTGACGCTTCGATCACGAGATTAACGACTCAGCCACAAACTAGTCTGTTCATACTGCCATTTGTTTCACCCGCCGATGAATCCAATTACACCATTGAAAAGACACACAACATTTGCACGCATTCTTTTGCTGCGCGCTGAAATAACTACCTAAATTACAGATTCTATGGTCGAATATAATTATATATATATATATATATATATATATATATATATATATATATATATATATATATATATACATATATATATATATATATATATATATATATATATATATAGAGAGAGAGAGAGAGAGAGAGAGAGAGAGAGAGAGAGAGAGAGAGAGAGAGAGAGAGAGAGAGAGAGAGAGAAAGAGAGAATGCAACATATGTTAGTGATCATACTTTATTTCTCATTAAATTGATTAGCCTCAAAATATCTAACTGGAGATCAGTTATAGCTTTCACTACCAGCATTATCATTAGCATTATAAAAAAAATACATTCATGACTCATTTGAGAAAAACTAAAGTCTAAAGCTAATTGAAGTATCAACACATAATACGGGAGTGGTGTAGGTTTCACATTCATTTTGGTTAAAGAGCGTGAATAAAAAAAAATATTTGTAAAAAATATAATAAAAGTTCAAATAAATACCGACTTCATGCCATCTGACAAAACGTGGAACTTCTATTACTATCAGTCAATTTGCTTGTAATGTCAAAGGTGTGTGACAACAGAAAGATGGAGCAGATTATGTTTACCTGGACTGACCAGTTGAGAGAGCAGAAGGGGATAAAACAGTTAAATGGCTGCAAAATTCGGATGTTTAAGCAGGGACGAGGCTATAATACCCAGAGGCGCTGGCAGTATACATGTGTAATGTAGCATGAGGAAAACTGACTTTTTCTTGTGCAGGAGCCCTACACTGGTTCTGACGAATACGGATGCATGCGGTTTTAAATCTCCCATTTTGCTTTAACGCTTTTCATTTTAGTAGGAAATGTATTTTTGTGAAAGAAAACGTTATATCTCAAGTCTCGTATAGAAGAAATTTAGTTTGCTTCAGGATTAAGCAGTTCTTTTATTCCTAGTGGAAAAGTTTGGTTGAGCAAGGCTACAACCGACGGAGCGAAACATGACGTAGATTCCTTTATGGCAGTTTCGTTAAGAAATATGAAAGGCTAAAACGTGCTAAAGACTGGATTTAAGGATTTGCAGGGGATTAACCCAATTGTACTTGCTAAGCCTGGCTGTCTATAAGACTAATAATTCAAATTCCATAATCATTATGAATTAACAATGAGATAATGATGGTACTCTGTTCAACTTTTCTTTATGTTTCATTTATACCAGATAACTATGATGGCAATGATACATTAATATAATTATCAAGATTTCACATAATTATTATTATTAACCCCTTTTAGTAAAATCATATAAAAATAACTTGGTATCGTAACCGATTATGCTATATCCCTGAACTTACTACATAATTTTATAATCAACGGTGCCTTTAAACCAATAGTAAGGGAACGTAATAAATAATTTCTTTTATTAAAGTTCTAGGAACTATGCATTGTGATTAAAGAAAAGGTACTTCACGGACATGACACAACAACAACTTGGAAATTTTATGCTGTATATAACCACTGAAAATATGACCGCAAAATATGCATGTATATGCATGTGTATGTAGGTATTTATATAAATAATGTATGTATGTATGTATGTATATATATATATATATATATATATATATATATATATATATATATATATATATATATATATATATATACTGCATATATTTATAAATATAACGTATGTATATATATATATATATATATATATATATATATATATATATATATATATATATATATATATATATATATATATATGACACATAATTAAACAAACGTATTGGTTTACAGAGGGATAATCATTCTTTCCACACATTTCTTTACAAGGTTATGTTATATAGCCATATAACAAACATAATTTTCCGACTCCTAATCACAAGATAATCCTATATCTATCCAGAAACCCTTTAAACCCTAGAATCTTAGATCAGCCATGTAGCCCACTACCGCCAACAAACTGATGCATCTTACTCGTGTCAACTTCAACTCTAGAAGCTTTTCGATTCTTTAGCCTCATCATTGCCCTACAAATTTCTTTAAAAGCTACTTCCACACAATTAATATGAAATTTACATTAATTTTCTCCATACAAATATCTTTCAAAAATTTAATCCTCAGACAACACTCACCAAAACATATATATATATATATATATATATATATATATATATAATATATATACATATATATATATATATATATATATATATATATATATATATATATATATATATATATATATATATATATATATATATATAGAGAGAGAGAGAGAGAGAGAGAGAGAGAGAGAGAGAGAGAGAGAGAGAGAGAGAGAGAGAGAGAGAGAGGAATATTTTCTCTGACATTCCCTTTGTCTTTAGCAAAAAAATCTCCGTGGAAGGAGGAAGGAAAACTGATAGTCTCAGGATATGTTGACTCTAAAATTACGACACCAAGATGCTACAAAACTACAGAAGGTAAGGATGACGCCATTTGCATCCATAGTGCTTTCGGGAGACGCGAGACACATCACGGGAAACTCTGTTTATCAAAGTCGCCTTTATTCTGTTTTTCAGACGCGGGTTATGATCCTTGTAAAGGAAAGCGGAGACGTCTAGACAGAACTTAAGAGCCTCATATGATCTCTTTATTTCACGAGATCCGGCTGCTTCTGTATAAAGAATAAAAGGCAACAGCACGTGTACGTGCGTTTCTGTTACATATATATACTTATACACGCTGTCATATTTTATGAATACAGCTCTTATCTTAGGCTATATACAAATACGCAAGTATGGCATTTCCCGTAAGAGCGTATTCTATTTGTCTCTTTTATTTTAGGGTCCTTTTGATTATTAACATTCTTTCTGACATTTCTTCCCACCATCAACACTTCTTTTCCCTCTATAATAATAACTCATTTTCATCTTGGTTCGCCTACTAGGTTACAATTCGTACAATGTACATCATTTGCATACAATTATTCGAAGCCATCTCTCTCTCTCTCTCTCTCTCTCTCTCTCTCTCTCTCTCTCTCTCTCTCTCTCTCTCTCTCTCTCTCTCTCTGCTGCGGTAATAGAGTACATCTACGTACCTATGCATTTGTTTAAGCACGTATTGAACAATAAACAAATTTACACATGAAACTTTCAATAAAACCCTCTCTATTAGGAAGGATAACCCTATAGATGAAATCCTACGAATATAAAAGAAACCTTTTTTGAAAACTATTAAAAAATAACAGTCTAATTCAGCAAGGGCGGCCTCGTCAAGAATTTGATCGTCAGTTTCCTGACATGATAAAGTATGCGATAAGCGCATTAGAATTTACTTCTTCCGTAGTGTGATGGAATACAAAAGCTGACCAACACAGTTATCAAGAGCGATCAATTTTATCATTTCGAAGACTATGAAACAGCAAATATAGGGACAAGGAATCTGTCTCAAATCGATCATTTCTAATTTTGCATTATAGGAATAATACTTTTCAAAGATATTTTTGCACCAAGGATTTTATCGCAAGAAATGTAATATCAGGTGTACCTGACAAGGACCATGGCTCTACCCCAAGCTCTCAAAGAGTAAAAGGTATTCAATCAACAGGCTGGCAATAAAAAAAGATCCATAGAAAAAGAATACCAATATAACATAAAATGTAACACTTACCGCACTCCGCCCAGTGAGTCCGATGTATAAACCTTATCCTGGGAAGCGGTTCCAAGACAATAAACGCATCATGAAGCACTAAAACAACGCGCACCTGCAATAATAAAAATATGTGAATAATTAAAAGAAAGATCGATCTTTCAAACGTCCTATTAATCTTCATTGCCAAGACCCATCTTACCCCAAGTGAAGATTTATTCTGTAGGCCAATGAATAACTTGATAAATTAGGCGTCACTGGCTACAGATGAAGCAATGCCTGTTAGCTCAAGATACATTCTACCTATCACGCTAAATGGTTACCAGCAACAAACATCTATCATCACAACTGTTCAAATTATATCTACAAATTTGCCTAACCTTTACTCAAATTTCCAAAGCCAACAACTAGAACTGCTATATATGATATATAAGTTCCTTTTTTATCCACAACTTATGCTTAGTCCAGAAACAAATTTTCATCCACAATTGTTTTTTGACAATTTTTTTTTACTCAGCAACAGCATTCCATCGGATATTATTCATACTAAACCAGTATGAGTCGCAAAATTCGAGTATATCAAAAAACCACCCATGAACATCAAAATAGCAAGTATTTACACAACATTAAAACAATCCTAAAATCGCAACAACAATAACATATGACAACAACAATACTAACACTATTATTAAAAATAAAGATAAAAATTGCCATTATTACTACTATTAAAACTGATAATAAACGCCATTACTAAAGTAACACCAAATTTTGGAAAATGTTACACCGATACACAAAAAATACATGGAACTGAAAATAAAACGGTAAAATTAAGTGTTTTTGTATATCCGAATTTCATGCATTTCTTGCCTGCTGCACTTTATCTAATCATCCCATCCGTGAGCCCTGAAACTTCCAGTCAGTTTACTCGGGAAAGAAGTAGATAAAAATAAACCTTTCCTGACAGTTGCTTCTTTTTCTGACAGAATATGTCGCCAATGTTGCAAATGTTGTTTTTATGACAAACAAATATAGTAAAAATCATATTTAGATGTAATGTACTTAATAGACAAAATGACCTCCAAACATTTCGATTCCCAGGTGCACATTTTCTTGATACGATAGCCAATGTAAGACTGGATCAAAAAGGAATTATCCACAGGTAAACAGCGACCTGAAAGCACCTAAAACTGTATTAACAACACTGGGATTGAAATTCAAGTAACGCAGAGTATGGGTGTTTTGTTCAAGAATCATACTTTAAGTAAACAGCACAGGACGATTTTTGGTAAAAAGGGTACTTCGGGAAAGTGAGAAAAAATGATTCAAGAACAAATGTAAATTTTATATATATATAATATATATATATATATATATATATATATATATATATATATATATATATATATATATATATATATATAAAATAGGGACAATTAATCTTAATACCACCAGAGGAACGGAGGAAGAAATAATTATTATGATGCAGGAAAGAAATATATATGACCTTAGATTATGTGAAACACGCGTGCCAGGAGAGGGTACAAAATTGAGGCACGACAATTATCACTTATTCCATAAAGGAGGTATCGAAGAACGACATGGAGCTGGTGTTATTGTAAGCAGAATAAGTTTTGCCCATATGTACGCACCACAACAGGGGCGTCCATGCGTAGAAAAAGAAGACTTCTATAGGAATCTACAAGAGGTTGAAGAATCTGTACCTTATGCAGAAAATAACATCCTTACAAATCTAAATGGGCATGTGGGACAAGATAGAACTAGCATAGGATACATATTAAAGGGTTTCAGTATTGGAGAAAGAAACAGAAGGGGAGAAGATATCATAACTTTTTGCCTCTAGAACCATATGGCTATAATGAATTCCTTTTACAAACACATTTAAAGTAAAAAATGGACATGGTATAGATGGAATTATATAATGAGGGCTTACACTGAAATGTCCATTATTGACTTATCTCCCACAAATAACAAGAACCTGTTTAAAGATGTGAAGAGAGTCCCAAGTGTATCACTCGACCCAGATCACAGATTGTTATAAGTAAAACTAAAACTCCATAAACCTAAATTAAACAAAGCTCAACCTAGAGAAAGATTTATCTCAGAAAACCAAAATCATCCAGACCTAAAGAGAGGTACAAGAATGAAATTAGAGAGAAAAGACAATAGCTACATGAATGGAATAACTCAACTGACATGTTGAAAGGTTTTAAAAGAGGAATTACAGACGCTGCTTTGAATGTAGTCCAGACAAAAACTGTATGGGGTGAGAAAAGAAAACTAACCCTTAGTCGTCACCAGAGCTGAAGGAATGTGTTACGACAAAAATGAAACTGTAGAAAATGGATGAAAACTAGGATGGCTGAGGACCATTATATCTAAAAGAAGGCTAGCAGAGAGCTGGAGAGGGTGAAGGCAACTTAAAAAATGGAAATTAGATAAAAATTGGAAAGGATTTAGAAAATGAATTGCAAGACACCAGAAAACTCATATACAAAAATGCCAAGAACTAAAGAAAGGGATCTCATCCCCTGCCCTACGTATGCAACAAAACACCCAAATGTTAGAACACTGTAGACAGAAACAAGAGAAATAGAATTAGGTGGGAAAAATTACTTTGGGACTTCGTTGAATGTGCCCATTAGTAATCTGAATGAAGAAATTACTTTTGAGTTCCCTACCGAAGCCAGTACAGAAACTGACCTATCAATAAGGGAGCTGGAAGAGGCACTTAAGAGAATGAGAAATGTCAAAGCTCCTTGTGTGGATCAAATTCCTGCAGAGCTACTGAAATGTATGGGCAGTGGCGGAAATGCTTAGTTTTTGGAACTGCTAGCTATGCTTTGGGAGGGTCAAGCTGTACCTGATGACTTGGATAAGGATCTGATGTGCCCTATCTAAAAGGAGGGGGCTAAAACCGGTTGTTCAAACTATAGAAGCATTTCTCATGTCAAATGCTTTTCAAGGTTCACGAGAGTGTTCTAGAAGGGAGGCTCAGAGGACATATTAAATCAAAAATCAAAAATCATTTTCACCGTGAAAATGATTTTTGAAAAAAGCTGGTAGTGGAATGAAGATAAATATATTGTTTATCTAGAGTCTCTAGACCCAGAGAGAGCCTTCGATCATGTACAGACACAAAACATAGCATGCATTGAATGATGAAAAATATGAGATCCCAGAGAAACTGAAGAGAGCAATTTTCAACATAGAAAATAATACTAGATGCAGAGTGAAGACCCTCACTAAAAATGATGAATGGTTTAATGTAAAATCAGGTGTCAGGCAAGGCAGTGTCCTCTAACTATTATTGCTCATACTGTTTCTGGATAAGTGTATGAGAGAGAGAAACCCCATGGAGAGAAAGCCATTTATCTAACGTATGCAGATGGCCACACGATGGTAGCAGGAACTAGGGGAGACCTTCAAAGTGTACTAGAAGAATGGAATAACACTGTAGCAAACGACTAAATGTAAATCTTCAAAGAGAAAACGGAAATTTGCTGTTATCAAGAACATCCAGAGATGTGAACATCTCACTGGAGGGCCAGGTTTTACATCAGTGCAGCAATTTTAATTATAGAAGCATTATGTTCTGAGATGAAAATAAGTAAGAACTCAGCTCAGCAATTTTAATAACAATTTGTATCTACTTTATCCACTGATGAAAGATAGGAATATACTAAGAAAAGTAAAAACGATAATTTATACCACTATTTTGAGACCAGTTTTGACCTATGGCCATGAAATATGGAGATTAACATCAAGAACTAGGTGAAAATTCAAAAAGCAGAAATGGAAGTACTCAGACTGATAAACGGTGTTACAAGGTTAGACAGACTGCGAAATGAAGACATTGTGAATGAACTGGAGGTGGAAAGCAATCTCAGGATAGTTGAAAGAGGACAGCTACGATAGTTTGACCCCGTAAAAAGGATGGAGGAGGATGGAATGGATGCCGGACCGAAGGAGACCTGTGGAAAGAACAAGGACTAAGATAGAAGGAAAACTTAAACGCAGCAGTGCGAAAGGGAGGAAGTTCTCTACAACAGGTTTAAAAGGAAAACTAATTTGAAGATCGGCGGGTATATATATATATATATATATATATATATATATATATATATATATATAATATATATATATATATATATATATATATATATATATATATATATATATATATATATATATATATATATATGTGTGTGTGTGTGTAATGTATATATATATATATGTGTGTGTGTATACTTTATATATGATACATATACATATATATATACACATATATACACACATACACACACACACACACACATATATATATATATATATATATATATATATATATATATATATATATATATATATGAAAATACTTTAACACTTGGAATACTTGAACATAAACAAAAAACTAGCAAAACGCGAATAAATGAAACGAGTAATCAAATAAACCGACAGAAAGCTGAATTTCAAACATACGAAAGTAAACAAAGAATTCCGGTTATGTGCAAAATGCAACAAAGGAACTGCATGAACAGCGGCTGCATGGTGATGGTAGTCAATTAATGACTAGGTACATTCTTTCTGGTGACACGTAGCACTCTCTCTCTCTCTCTCTCTCTCTCTCTCTCTCTCTCTCTCTCTCTCTCTCTCTCTCTCTCTCTCTCTTATGATGCAACAGCCAAGTTGAAGGTAAAGCGCAAGGGGAAGTCGACCCATGGTCCCTCAACGACTCGCTAACTACGAGTTCCACCAACTTTTAATGGACTTCATAAACAGGTGGAAATAAGAAACGCGCGCAGACATGAACACTGAATGAGGAAGAGAGAGAAAGGGATTATCAGAGATTTAAAAAAACATTGTTTAAGCTGCTTTGTTCCCAAACTGAAACATATCTATTAACTGTTCATCGCAGAAGTTAATAGCTTTGCATACAGTAAAACAAAACCCGGCCCTATAAATTTTCATTCAGTAAATAAATAAATAAATAAATATATAAAAAATAAATCAATCTAGAATATACCAGCAAGATCTACAACAGACAAAAAAAAAAAGGAATGTTTTTCCGGTGTGCTGCTTTCAGCCGTGTTATTGCATATCATTCCGAATGAAACAGATGATCAGTGTAACAAAGTTACTGAATAAATAGAATAACGAATTTTAGGCCCAAGGCCAAGCGCTGGGGCCTATGAGGTCATTCAGCGCTGAAACGGAAATTGACAGTAAAGGGGGTTCGGAAAGCGTAACAGGAGGAAAACCTCAAAGCAGTCGCTCTATGAAACAACTGTTAGGAGAGGGTGGAAAGCAAGATGGATGAAAGAGAATATGAATGGAGGTACAGTAGAAGGAATGAAAGAGGTTGGAGTTAGGGGCTGAAGGAACGCTGCAAAGAACCTAGGTAATGCCTATAGCAGGACCCTGGCCTACAGTGCACCGCATGAGATGCACTGACGGCAAAGCTACCGAAAACTGCAATGTTGTTAACACATACCGCAGCCGTAGCTTAGAATCTGTCGCTTATGAAAAATTCTGTGAATCTCATGGAATATATTAACAATCCGATATGTAATTTTTGTTATGAAAATAAAACATGTTACACAATTACCCCCTTTACAATTAGCATTAATGCAAAACCCGTGAACAGCTTACAATAGTTTTTAGTATTAAGAAAACAAACATTATCCGTAAAACAATAAATTCTACATTGTCTCACATTAGCCTCCTAAAGAGTTGTTACCACAGGAGAAAGCTGAGAGTGAAAGCATCCCTTAGATACACCTGCTTGTTAATTTTCACTAAGCTTATGCTCTCCTAAAATATAATTTTTCACCTCTGAAACACCTACATAGAAGTGTCATTTCATTTTCAATACATTTCTCCTTTCCTTGACAACATTAGACAATCTCTCGAGTTTCTCTATATGATCTCTGCTGCAATGCCACTGTAATACAATCAGACCCCTCCCCCCCTTCTCCCCCCTCACGCAGTGCGCTTATGCATTTCTACGAGGTTTATGCAACGTCCCTTCAGCTCCTGGCTGAGCCCACTTTTAACCTTTTACTCTCCCTTCATTCCCTCTTCTCTTTTTCACTCTTGCTGTCTGGCCTTCTGAGTCAATTGTAGAATCGTCTCCAAGTTTCGCCCTTAGAGCCTTATTCTATGCTTCATTTCCTTTAAATTCGGATCTCTTATGTCTTGCTGCTGTCAAACCACTACAATTTCTTATTTTCACTGTTTTAAGCACTGAACTGCCGAAAGAGCCCCAGTGCTTGACTTGACAGTCTTAATTTCATAAAATCAAATTTTATACTTTCTACATCACTAAAATACTCAGTTCATAGTTCAACCATGTCTATTATTATATTATTTCCCACTTTCCTACAAAACCAAAGTCTTCCTGCTGATTTATTGACACCAGCACTAAACTTTTCATATTTATCATGCTTTTTTCACTGTGTTATTTCTAATTCAAGCCCATTTTTTCAAACGTCACCATATTTGCTCTTTTTAGTTTTTTCTCAGTTCAACTTATTACCACAATTTACACCAATCTGCAACAACTAAAACTGTTTTCTAGCTTCATTTTACCTTCAACATGTACTGATACCTCCAGAAACTCCTTCCTCACCCCTACATCCATTATATTGGTCCTCCATCTACTCTGTAACAGCAGAACCTAACTAACGCTGTTCACTGCCATTTTCTTTTTCCCTAATGAAACCACCGAATCCTCCCAAGTTCTGAACACTGCCCTTTCACTTTGCATTTGCTCTGTCTCATAACATCCAGGTTTCCTCAAAACTCCTAAGCTATCATGCTTGTCTTCTCTTCTGTATCACTCAAAACCCAAGACTTGATATATTGTTTCTTCTCCATTTCTGCCACAAAACAATATAAGGGAATAGGTCTACCCATACCCCTCCTCTGCATTGAGAGCACCCAAAGCACTTTGCACTTCCTTGGGATGCAATGCCAAGGTAACATTCTCCCCACCGAACCCAAGACAAACACACACTTAATATATATATATATATATATATATATATATATATATATATATATATATATATATATATATATATATATATATATATATGCAGGCAAAGAACAGAAAGATTTTTTTCGGTTCTCTGGTCTGTACGTTTATATGAATTTTAGTGTACTTTTTACTCTTGCTTTGAAAGGTTGGTGTTTTTCCCGCAAGTGTGTCTGTGATTTTAATTATTGGTTTTGTTATTCCCTTTTTATTGTGTAATTTTAAATTCTCTTCTTTTACGTTTAGTGTGTGTAATTTATTGCATAGCTTTTAGTGTGTCTGTGATTTTACTTAGTGCCTAATTCATTTTTATATTTAGTTTCGTGGTTTTTTATGTATAATTTTTAAGTGTATTTCAGTGCATATATTTTCGTATATTTGCTTAATGTTGTGAAAGCACTCTAATATCTCAATTTTCATTTACAGATGTCCCTGATGATGTGACAAAAGGTCACGAAATGTAGGATTAAATTTCTGCACATGGAATCTGCTTGTTTTTCTGCACCCACTCCTTTTAATATATATATATATATATATATATATATATATATATATATATATATATATATATATATATATATATATATATATATATATATTAACAGGACCTCATTCAAACTGGATGGTACATCTAGTGGAGATATTCACCTCCACTAGATACCATCCAGTTTGAATGATGTCCTGTTAGTAATTCTACTAATGCACAGAACAATTGTGTATGTGATATATATATATATATATATATATATATATATATATATATATATATATATACATGCATGCATACATACATATATATGCATACATGGTATATACTGTATATATATATATATATATATATATATATATATATATATATATATATATATACATATATATATATATTTATATATATATATGTATATAGATACATATATATACGGTATAATATATATATATATATATATATATATATATATATATATATATATATATATATATATATATATATATATAAGGTACTTATGCATTTGTGAATGTCCTGGCGCGTTCTTCCTTTCCCCAAATGACTGATAGCATAAGGCATGGCCCTATAAAAGCATGAAGAGAGAAGGTAATAACTGTTCAATTAATATTAGCCGGATAATCCTTCAATGACCTCGGCCATCACAGAACTATAAATTAACATCTGCTCTCTTTTTTCATGAAACTATTATGGCCTTTGTAAAATGATAATTCCAACACCGTGACCCGTGCCAATTTCTTAGTTCGAATACTACTATCGGGGTACGCCATACCGTAAATAATATACTCCAGATAATTCAATTAATATACTACCGCGAATTTTAATATTACTACTGCTACTCTGACCATCACCACTACTAATGCTATTACTACTACACCCACAGAGAACAGTTTTTTACTGACATTACCCTTGCACTTCTGCTTCCGTGAATACTTCTTTATCATCATTTTAGCCAAAATTTCCAGTTAAAATAATAAATTTGCTTCCTTAAAAGATCTGAAATTATTCGTATGACATTTTCAGTTTCATCAGGTAAAGGAATCTCCTGGTTGTTTTATCTAAATAATAAAATGAACAACGATTTCTTACGTACACCCTTCTCATTTCAAACCATTGTCACCACGATTTGTCAAATTTTAAGCACTACAGTATAAATGGTAGCAATTTCTTTCAAATATATATATATATATATATATATATATATATATATATATATATATATATATATATATACATATGTATACATATATTCATCTATACGATGATAATTTGAAAGTGAAATATTAATTATTATATGTGGCAATATCATTCAAAGGAAATAAAAGACATGTTCGAGAGCAAGACCCCATTCCCTTAATAGCGCCATTTATTTTGATATCTGCAACTGTTATGAGAAATAGCAGTACATTTCAAGTAAAATGATATGACATCCTCTTGTTTAAAAAAGATCAAGTTTTATCAATACCGTTCCCCGACCACATCTCACCTAAAATAAAAGATGAAAAAACATTTCTGGATAACCTACAGAAATTGTTCCCTCTAAAGTTCTTTTTAAAAGAGCACTTTTACGATAAATCTTTAGAAATAATACTTATGTTTTTAAGATAAGAACTTTTTCAAGTTTCCTAGGGTCAAATGCAGTTCCTGACGATATATAAAGAAAGGCCCACTTAAAATCATAAACCTGCTTCTTATTCTGGGAATGGTTTCACGCATGCGTAAACCAGTCATGATAGATCGTTCATAAGTAAAAATGTTATTTTCAAGGACAAATGATAAATTGTTTTCAAGTCTGACTTACTCACTGACGTGAGATTCACCCACTCAAAAAAATTGCTCCTACCACAAAAGTGCCACCCCGAAAAAAGCATCCCAAATTACAGAAGGGTAGGAGGAACTATAGACGCCTAAATGTACTGCATTCCGGATTCTCTTTTTGATTTATCATGCAAATGAAATTCTTCAAGCATATTAAATTCAACAGTCTGTTTAACCGTGGCTCCTCAAAAGTAATAGACATATCAGAAAATAAAGGCACGAGACTTTATATCCTCACCGTAACAACGATGCATCATCTTTTTCATGGAAAATTAATTACCATAGACCTCACGAATTTTTATTCGTGACTTAGCGGTATTAATATTTAAATCTTTCAAACAAAAGGAACAGAGCTATTAAAATAAAGTCAACGACAGGAAGGAAACAACTACAAAAAATATATTTCGTGTGAAAATAAAAATATTAGAAGGAATATCATTTTCTGACGCGGGTCACCGCTCTTGCATAGTGTCAGGTAATGTTTTCTGCAATTTGGCATTATATAATTGTCATTATATCATTGTTTATACGTAAGTCAAATGACGCATAGCTAATTTCTTCATTTGCGCAAGGGAATGGTTGGGTTTGGGGTGGTGGTGGGGGCACTTGAGCGGAAGACCATTACATGTAATTCTTAAGTGTTTTAAGCGTTATTACATTCCATGGTAATATGACACGAAAATATAACCTACTCGATTGTTTTACTATCACTACTAAGATATTATCACTCTGTCTAATGTTATTACCGTTATTTTCTTCATTATTAATTAATAATTGTGCAATAGTGTGATCCACCATAGGTAACAGGAAACGAACAGTAAGCGGAATAAAAGTGGGAAACAGAATAAAAAAAATATATAATTTAGTGGAAATTCCAACAGCGCTCATTTACTCATCTGGAATGACAGTATGCATAACGGATAATGATCATTTGCTCAATCAAAACTTTTCATGGAAATGGTTCTGGCTGTTAATCTCTTTTCATAGTCGATGAAGGAGCTTAGTTAACCCATCTGCATAAAATTCTCTCTCTCTCTCTCTCTCTCTCTCTCTCTCTCTCTCTCTCTCTCTCTCTCTCTCTCTCTCTCTCTCTCCAAAAGAGATGAAGTCGGAAGACTTCCGTACTTGAATATTTGAGGTTTGTTTTCAATCCGGCTAAAGTTTCTATGGGGGTAGGAATGGCCAAAGAAAACATGGCTATTCAATGTGCAAGAACTTGTTACAGTTGGCTTATAGGGACCTTATCTAACTTTGTTCTCGTTTTAACCTATTTTCCGAAACATTTACGACTGTGCAGAGTTTGGTTAAGGAGAGGCTAAGCTGGGAGCAAGAGGGGACAGATAGTATTTCAATTATCTGACGAAGTCATTCATTGTGTTTGCAACGTGTTGCATATCGAAAAAAAACTAATTCCTATTTATCACACAAAAATTTCAAAGTACATAAACAGAACGTAATTACCGTTGAAAATAACTATAAATGATACAGATAACAAGTAACATTTATCAATAATGCTAATACTACAACAAATAATACAAATAAACAATCTAATGACTTCATTTATGAAGATAAATGCTACGAATATGACGGCACTGTCAGGAATATAACGGCTAACCTCCTTGTAACCGGTGAAAAATGCTTGGAAACGCATAAATGCTGATTGTGCTTGTTTGCAATTGTAATAACTTACAATTGAACTAATAAATTATTCAAAGTATCATTATTAACAACATTATCGCAGTAAATCAAGGCAGCACCACAGAAATGACATATGCTTTGCCCCAAACATTCTGAAGCAAATTACTCCATTACAGTATTTGCTGATCTGAGAATATTTTTACTCATCTTCACTGAGAGTAATATTCTGCCCCATATGTTTGCAATAATTACAAATTACTTTAGCCTTTTTTCGTGTTAGCATTCTATAGGAGCAACCTTTTTTAAACCAAGTTTTGCCAATTCGGAAAAGGTTTCAAATTTACTTTTACCGAAAATTTTTAACTTATCGTTCACAAACTCACTTTTGCACTGGACACATCCATCGCGGCAGTAAATTGCCGGAACTGATTTGCTACTGATTTGGCAGGGGTTTTTCCCCATTCCGTGCATGGTTAGAACATGCCGCATTTTCTGTCGGTCAACTTTTACAATTTTTGGTTCATTTTGGGACACCAACAGTGTAACTTTAATATTAGCAAGAGTCATCCGAGAAATCATTTTGCCAAAAGTTCCTAAATGTGTATATTTAGTACCGTTCGTCATAAAAATGTGTGTGATTTTGAAAGTTGGGACAAGGTCATGAAACCCTATCCAGAGATCAGGTGTACATTGCGTTAATACAATAAGTTCCATGGAATTTGGTAAAATAAAAATGGGAAAATAAAAACTAGCCAAATTAATATAAATCAGTTATTCAGTTACCGAAATAAAGAAATCCTTAACACCCCTATGAAGTCTAACGACAAGATTGGATAATACCAACATTAATGACAACAATAAGTGGGTAATTAAATTGAGTAGATCGGATTTGTTGTAAAAAGTTTCACCTTGTATGCAAATCATGTCCTCCAAACCTAGAACCATCCAGTTACTGACGTAAAGAAATTACTCTGTTTCTTATTTTTTTAGAGAACTTACCATATTCACTTTGCCAGTTAATAGTTGTTTCATCTAAAGAATAGTTTGTTTTATTCCTTTTAGAATACAAGTTATTTATTTAACGAACAAAAAAAAAATCTGCAAGTAAATCATACAGTAAATAAATTTGTTAAATACTGAGATTCTGATATGACAATTTTCTGATTTGGACAAATGGATCAAGGCCACTAACATGAGTCACGTGATGAGATCAGTCAAAAATAAGCAATATGTGTGTGCAAAACAGGCGAATAATAATAATAATAATAATAATAATAATAATAATAATAATAATAATAATAATAATAATAATATGGTGAGGGCCCCTTACTTAGTGCTGTAATATTGAAGACAACTGCTCAGCACAATGAATACAAATTTACATTTCAAACTTTACATACGGATCGCTCATCACTTATAAATTACCTTGGGTTTTTATTCCTGGGTTAAGTGAATCTTACATTAAACGATGTTTGAGGCTTAATGTTTGTGTATGTATACTCAGTGCTAACATTTTTCAACTGGAGTTTTGTTTACATCTCAGCAAATCTTGGTTTATGTACTATTAATATTCTCTCTTAGCTTTTCAGGGTATTAGGCACATTACTTCATCAAAATTAAGAGTTTCTATTCTACGGCTTTTCATTTCGGCTGTCAAGAACGTAAAAGGCATTGTTTCTTGCGTAATCATAACGCCCACATTCAAGAGCTGAGTAATATAATGCACTTTGCTCAAACTACTCGAGACCGTTGCAGCTATGCACGTTTTAAATTACGTCATGTAAAAGTATTTTCTTAATCTGCTCCCTGTAAATAGTGTTGCATTCAAAGCACTTTCTATTAGCAAACCTAAATCCCTTCCTTTGTGCTTATCATTACAGCTGCCATCTTAAGCTTTCATTGTAATTCCACAACCTTTGTTCTCAACGATTTTCCCATCTTTCTCTGGGAATATTCCGTTTCTGGTAAATGACATTTGTGTTCTCCAATTTACAGACATTAAATACGATTTCTTTATAAGTTACTAACGAACCTGTCTTTTGCAATATTGCTCTCATTGCCGTTACTTTTTTTTATCTGGATTCTTTAATTAATCAATTTTTCTCAAGGAGAGGTTTTATAGTGCATACAGAACTAAAAACCAAAATTTCCTACTTATTCTTTTTTAGTATATCTCCTCATCACTCCATTTCTCTCCTCAGCCTACTTTAAATTCTATTCTATTGTCATTGTTCAATGGCATATTTTCTTTTTCTTGTGTCCAGAATCGAAAGAAAAATGATAAAATCTTTATCTGTGCATTTAGTGGCTGGCATATTTGCACGACGGGATAAAAAATAACCTCAGCGTTAATTTCCATTTATTCCTTTCCAAAGTTACTTTACTCAATATGTCCAGAGATTATCACTGTTTTGTCAATGTCTGAACTTTACATAACATGCTTATGGGGGGATCTGCACTAAAAATCACGCTTCGCTGATAAGTAGACGAAATAATAACCATCCATTACAAGGTTACTGTGAAACAGAACTTCAAATCTTCTTATTCAGATAGTTTGAGTTTATTCAACAAATAAAAGCTCCTGATATAATATTCCACTATCTTCTGAACCATTACTTGTGTTCAATTTTTCAGCTACTTACACAAACATTTAATGGTTTCAACAATCCTCTGTTTTATGTCACTCTGATCCAAGTTTGACAATTCAAACTACTAGAAGTTCCAATACCTCAAATCGAAGTGTGTAAGAATATATTTAAAGTTTTTGTAATGGTATGAGCATCTGAAAACCCTCATCTTTTTATAATTCACTAAAGTCAGAAAAGCGAGCGCTGAAAAACCGATTTTTAATCCTGAAGCGACAGATCTGCCTCTGGGAAAATGGATGGTGGGGGGAAAATCCACAATCTTTTGTGGTAAAAGGTAAGAAATAATTACCTGGCCGAGCAATACGTGGATTACGGCTCGCACCGAAAGAATACATGTCAGACGTGATGGCGTGGTTTATGTCACGATGCCACCTGACAGTGCACTATACTTTTTTAGGTCTACTGAATAAACGGGGAAAAAAGTAAACAGATATGGGACATAAGAAACGGCAAGGAATACACTGCAGCAAAAAGAAACATGTTCTAAAAAGTTAAATATACCTTAGTTTTACCAGACCACTGAGCTGATTAACACCTCTCCTAGGGCTGGCTCGAAGGATTAGACTTATTTTTACGTGGCTAAGAACCAATTGGTTACCTAGCAACGGGACCTCCAGCTTACTGTGGAATCCGAACCACATTATAGCGAGAAATGAATTTCTATCACCAGAAATAAATTCCTCTAATTCCTCATTAGCCGGCCGGAGAATCGAACTCGGGCCTAGCGAGTGCTAGCCGACAACTCTACTGACTCACCTAACGAGAAACTAACAGGTTCTAAAGAAAGAGAGAGAAGGATGGGGTTACTTTCTTAACTGTTTTAATCTATTTTATTGAGAGGAAGAGAAAGAAAATCCCAAACAGGAAACAACATTGAAAGCAACGACGGATTAACCCCACGTAAACCTCCAGCTTTTCGTAGGGAGAAAGGGATCTTATCCAATAAAAACAAATATTTAGAAACACTTTTTCTGTCGGTTTTTTTTAGGCCACATTGAGGCCCAAAGCCACTCATGACGGACTCAAAATATCTGTTAGATGTTTCTAAGCTGCGATGTTAGGGAGAATGTTAGCACCATGCTAAGACCCCAACAGATGGTGTAACTGTACTACAAATAATCTTTGCGGACTATAAGTTAAGTATATCTTAGTTTAACCAGACCACTGAGCTGATTAACAGCTCTCCTAGGGCTGGCCCGAAAGATTAGACTTATTTTACGTGGCTAAGAAGCAACTGGTTACCTAGCAACGAGACCTACAGTTTATTGTGGAATGTGAACCATATTATACCGAGAAATGTATGACTATCACCAGAAATAAATTCCTCTAATTCTTCATTGGCCGGTCGGAGACTCGAACTCGGGCCTAGCAGAGTGCTAGCCGAGAACTCTACCGACTCGTCCAACGAGGAACTCTTGTAGACTATAACTTACTAAAAAACGTTTTGAATTCATCACAACAATAAGCAGTTAATAAAAGTGTCTGTTTAATTTGAAGATGTTAGCCTCATAAGCAAAGGCGGGAGTGAAATACTTCATTCTCTAGAGCTTAGAATTTTATTCTTTGAACTTTTATTTCACGTCCTACAAAAACCTCAGAAAATCAAAGGCCCTTATTTATCAATTTCTATGACATAAATAAAACATTTGGCATTTAAATTGACATGTGAAGCCAAAAATAGATCACGTAAAATATGAGCAAAAGAAAATGTTGACTCTGGAAAACAAGACAAGGAACAAAGTCTAAAGATTATTTTGCCTGCAAAACGACTAATTAAAAAAATGGGAAAATAATCATTATGTCAAATTTACCACCTACTAATTTTCTTCAGTCAGTCAAATATAGTTTAAGCTAACCTGAAAAACAGGACATGATAAAAACATACTAGTGGAAAAGAATCCTTAACTACCAATGACTTACCAACCCAAAGGCAAGCAGTACACATTGTGGAGCTACAGGTTAATCAATGAAATATCTAAGATCTAGAGAAGGTATTTTAAAATTCTGGTCTCTATACTGACTTGAGACCTTGAAAAATTATCAGGGAAAATAGCAGGTACCCGTAAGGGTACCTGCCTATCAAGTTTCATAAGAATCAAGAGAATCAGGGGACAATGTAGGATAATAATAATAATAATAATAATAATAATAATAATAATAATAATAATAATAATAATAATAATAATAATAATAATCAACACAGTCACGTGTGGAACAGAAATAAATGTCTAACTCACATCGGGATCGAACCCAGGTCTTTCAATTGAAAGGCAAGGGCGCTGCCCACTAGGCCATAAAAGTCTTGTATGGCCTAGTGGGCAGCGCCCTTGCTCTTCAACTGAAAGACCTGGGTTCTATCCTGACGCGAGTCAGAAATTTAATAATAATAATAATAATAATAATAATAATAATAATAATAATAATAATAATAATAATAATAATAATAATAATAATAATAATACCCCAGCCAAAAAACAAAGCCTTACATGACATTCGAATTGAAATGATACTAACAAAATTGAACTCAATCCGTTGTGACAATCAAAAGCTTCAGTGTAATTGTGCTCTGATGTGATCATTACAGCATAATCATGAACTACCACAATTATTCTAAAGTCTTAAATTTTAATAAATATTCTGTTGTTTAACTAACACCAAAGGCAATAGCAGCATCTTGAAGGTTATAAAAGCAAATGATTTATAGCTCCCTAAGGACGGCGAATTGCCCCACCGCTTAAAAGGTGACGTTTCACCCAAAGGTACTTTTATTGATAAGCATCCTGAAAATTAATTCTAACCATAATACTTTCTGAATATTTACAAATAGAAAATGCTGAAACTTTATATTTCAAATTTTACTGTGATCTTGAAAAACTGGACATGGTAAAAAATATCTGGGTTATATAATCAACTTTAACAAGTGTAATCCAGTTAAAAAGGATAAAATCTTGGCTTTTAAAAAGATGTCACCTTGAAAGATAAATTATGGTCCAAAATACTTTTCAAACTATCACCAACCGTAGCAATATGCCTGCAAAGTTTCTTCAAAACTTCCAGGAAATTAAACTGACTTGCCACCTATTTAGCCTTTACAATGATCTGTGATATTGAAAGATCAAGACAAAACTATTTTGGAGATACATCACAACCTTACAGGCTCCGATTTGTGACCTGCACATATAAGACTTGGTCAAAAATATAATGGAAAAATTCTCACCTTTCAAGGTACCAACCTATCAACTTTCATCAAACCACACTAAAATATAAGGCTGACTGACCATCGTATAAAAAAATGTTATAAAAAATAATGAATAATGGAATAAAATAAAAAATTACAAAAACTGAGGTAGATCACTTACCAAATTTAAGATGATCTGCAGTTTATAATGAACTTGACGTAAACGCAATAGACGGTATTATAACTAAACACTCCCCCCTAAACACTCCCCTACAAAACTTTGAAACGTGCAGAACTTCACTGCCTAGTCAAACAATGTTTTCTATCAGACAAAAGCTTCAGTAAATGATGGTCTTTTTTTATAAATTCTCTTTCGGGCACTAAAATTAATTGAGCAGTATTCATAAAAGCCATCTCAGTTATATGTAATGGGCTGATGAATAAATTCGTGAAACGAAGAGCTCCAATTTTTTATATGTTAAGGCGAATTTGACTGATTTAGCATATCATCGAAAATCCAATAATATGCCGCAGTAATAAACGTCTTACAAATTCTGGATGGGACATATCCTTCCGAAGCAAGCAATATCGCACGCCCAGCAAAGTCTTGAAGTTAAATATTTATAGTCTCATGACAATTACGTTGAAGTTCACCTCTATCCTGAGCGTCCCTCATTCTATGAGAGACTTGTGGCCAAAAACGACTGTGATCTGAAAAGAAAAAATGAAGTCTTGCGTTATCTGAATATAAAATAGGAGCTTTGTAATTATTTTTTGAAATTAGAACTTATTAAGATCGTGAATTAGCGATAGACTTCGTTAATCATTATCACTCTGGGCTAAAAATATTTTTTCTCAAAAATGATAAATCAAGATTTTACCAAGCCATCGTTAGAGAGGTTCAAGAGGCACCTGGCATAAAGCAAAAGTGGGGACGTGTGGAGCCAAAAATTAAAGGCATTCAGTGACTACAATTTCCGCAACTCGTTCATACATCTTGCTGTAGAATCTACAAACAGAGAGGAAGATATTCAAAAATTTTTCATATGGCAATGGGTAATCCTTCATTCCGTCAAGCAATTTGTATATTGAATTTGAGAGCAAAATATTTTTTTTAAATAATTCAACGCAATGCAGTATGGTTCAGGCATGTGTGTGGCCAGGTAACGAAACTGTACATAACCTCTTTGTAAAAAAAAAAAAAAAAAAAAAAAAAAAAACGAATTAGTACCATTAACAAAATTCACTATGGAAATGGAAAGGACGGCTGTCTACCCTTTTTGAATTGCCTAATGCATTGAACTAGTAATAAGTTTAAATTTAATATGTAAAGAAAACAAACCAACATTTCTGCCTATCTTAATTTTTTTCCTGGTCACAGCAATAAGGTTAAGAAATCAGTTGTTACAGCCATGTCCTGAAGATCATACGTATATGTAGCCCTGAATACATTGAGGATGAAACATATATAATTAGGAGTATAGGAAGCAAACTGAAATATCCACACATTGTATCAGACAATGGAGTAAAAGCGGCAAAAAAGATGCTTCATTTTCACAAAAAAGAAATTTAGATCGCAAAAACTCACTTGTATTGCCAGATTATAATGATTTCAAAGATTTTCCCCATCTACTTAGGATTTTTTAGGTTAATGTAGCATTTATTAAAAATGAAATAGTGAAAAATGTACTTATAAATAACTCACCCGACAATACTAAAGTTTGTGTATACCAGATTCCATGTAATTTTTGTGATAACTTTCACATAAGTCAAGATTCCATGTGATTTTTGTGATAACTTTCACATAAGTCACACTGGAAAAACATTGGAAAAAGAGCAGAACTGCATAAAAAAAAATGTGCAACATATGCACAGGTGAACAGTGGAATTTTTTACAGGAGAAAAATAATTGTTTATTCTACTAATGCACTATAAAGAAACATTATTGAGTCTAGTGTACAAAAGAGAGGAAATGCATTCAATTATGGTTTACCATAAAAACTGTCCATGAGACCATACGTTCAATAAACCTTATCTTAACAACAATCAGAACCTGCAAAAGTATTCTGTCACATTCGGATGTTAGAATACATCCTTGCCATGTCACTCATTTTGTATTTTCCTCCTACCCAAAAACCTGTTTTCTATAATTGTAGGATATTGGGGTACCTATTATCTTTAAACTACTAAGCAACTGAAATGAATGTCACACAAAAAAAAAAAAAAAAATAAATAAATAATGCAAGTTACAATTATTACATGTCTGCACTGAAGGAACCCTCACTACAAAACTGAAGCTGGGCTTTTCCAACACTGCCTTGAATTTCAAAATCTCACTTAACTGTTGAAACTTAAATGTATCAATTAAGTTTCAGCATTGCTCATGTTCCTGATATGCTAGCCATCCTTAACAATAATGCACCAGGACAAAAGTAAAGCGATTCATAAATATCTCGTAAACAGTCAATTATGGAAGATGTAAAGATTTCAATATGATCTAATAGTATCAAGAAGACTTAAGGGAAAAGCCCCATTCTCTAGAGAAGAAACCAGCGCCCTAGGCTTGGTTATGATAGCTGTGGTTAGGTTAAGGCACAAATTTTAAATTGCAAGCTTTTAATTTACAGTAGCCTAGCCTAAGTTAGGTTAGGTTGTGGGTCCATCATCGACCCTGGTAATAGTGTCAAGTAATAATCAACCCCACAAACCCGCACACAAACTAACACACACACACACACACACACACACACACACTATAAAAGCTGTACTCGAGCCTTAATATTTGACACCATACCTGAGGATACGTTTCCGATGTGGAGCGCGAGTGATATTTTGACTTTCTGAATTCCGATCTGAGTAGATTTTATGACGTTCATTCACAAATTATACAATCTTACTTACTGCGTGGATTAAATCAATCGGGGGAAGGATGACAGGATTAGTTTCCCAGGGTTATAATCATTCATCTTAGTTAACAGAACAAAGAAAATCAACTTATTCAGTACCTTACAGTCATTTCTTTAGTTGTCCTCATATTTCCATTAAGGTTAGACTGTCAAGCAACTTATTTTTACGAGCCGGGAATTGCCACCTAAAATACAAGGATATGGTGCAAAATGATCCACGAGCAAATGTCTTCCCTCAAACAGTACCCCAGCCAGGTCACTGAAATGGCGGTTCATAAAATAAATCAGATTTTCATTCCTCTTCCTTATGTGAGGTAAAAAAAAAATCTTTGAAATAAAAATCTCATATTGCATAGCACCAAAGAAATTTGTGGAACCTTACGAAACACATTGTGGGCATGTGACTATGGCATAGTGGCGAGCCAGCCATTTAACTTTATTTCACCACATACCTTTAACAGCACCGGTGAAATATGTAGTGTGGATCGGATCACAATAATGAAAACCGGTCATCCCGACCGCCACAAAAAGCCAAACGCACACATACACGAACATACACACACATACACACGAACACGGGCAAGCACGCACACACACATGAATACGGGCACGCGCGCGCGAGCGCACGCACACACATATATATAAACTGTATATATATATATAGGGTGTGTGTGTGTACTTTCCTCGCGTTAGGCCTAAGTTTTTTGTTGTAGTCGTCAAGGTTGGCTTATTCGGAAACTTAGTCTAGCGTGTTGTTAAGGAACAGAAATATCGGTATTATTTTATAAGTTGCCAATACACATTATGAAATTGTAACCTACATTTTTGAAAAGAGCTCTTCATTCTCCTTATTTTGAAACCCATAAACACTACGCGCAAATGATATATAAAAAATTAATAAAATTACGACATAAGGTAAGAATACTGGCCCCCGTCCCCATAGCTAATACGGCAAAATTGTAACCAGCAAACACCCGTAGGTTAAGTTATAGAGGTAGTTTAAGGTTCTTTTAGTACCCTATCATTCCCTAGTCGTTTTTTGCATGAAAAACACAAAATGGTTTTCGCGCAAAAATGGCTGGCTGGAGTCTTATTGGCAACTTATAAAATTTTACCGCAATATCTACATGCCAATGCTAATGATTACACCCTCATAACGCTGACAGTCCACATATCTCGCTAAATTCTGGGCATGTTAACATTTATCTTTATCCACAAAACTCCTGATGGCAAAAGGAATTCATGTTCATAGAGGCTTCAGAAAATTATTGGCTACGGTGATTTGCCACCGTGCAAATGACGGTAAACTCAACACCACTACCTGGGGTTCGGCCCCTGCCATTCACCTACTGGAATATTTTCCGCTCGTTGTTTATGTTTTTGGTTTATATATGTATGTCTTTTGTTTACGTTTATGATAATTACCGTCTTTTGTTTACCTTTTGGCGTTCATCCTTATTTTGCACGTAACGTAAAATGGTAGTTACCGAGTCAAAGGATGGCGGTAGCAGCCTTCAGTTTTACCCAGCTGACAACCACGGCGTTCAGTTACCTGCTTTATGAACGCTGCTATTTTTGTTGAATAAAAATCAGATATGTTCGTTATTCACTGCCATTATGCAAAGCTGAACTCTGCTTACCTCTCGGGATGCCATGACATTGGAATGATGACTTCATTGCCCTCATGTCCTGCCTATAGTGTTAGAAGCGTCTTCACAACACTCGACAGAGATGCTTTGCCTATGTATTTTTCACTTGAGTGTAGCAGGCGTCGAGGCTTCATTATGCTTAATATACAGGCATGAACTTTTCTTATACCACAGAAGCCTTACAGCAATGCACATACTTCAAGGTGCAATGAATGACTGTTATACTAAAATCCCGTAAATGCACTCATTGTTTGACTACCCTTTTCAAAGTCGACTTAGAGGTTCCTTCTTCCTCGGTGCCGAGAATAAAATGAGCCGCATGACAGTTCTCTCCGATTGAAAATGTAGTTCCTGTTTCATCAAATACGGCTGCAATGAACATTGTTACTTAATTCTGTGTATATATCCTTAAATTTAATGGGTTTTGTTTTTGATATCGTTATTTTCCTATAAGTTTTTTTGTATTATTGATAAATATGCAGACTCGTTCCCTGTACTATTTCTGGTATTCTTCCGCAGTGTAAGATTCCACAGTGAAGTGATCTCGCCATGTCAAACATACTTCTTAAACCTAGAGTATAATCAAGAGTAATTTATCGCCTTGCACTTCAGCAAGACTCATCAAAACAGATTGCAACGAAACAGTGGTGTCTGAACGTGAAACAGTAGCAAGAGCTTGTGTCTTAGTGAGTGAGGGAATCATTTCCATCAACCACCTGCGCGGAGAATCTCGATGGCTTCCGAAGGTATGTCATTCATTTATTTTTTGTCAAAAATTTGCTCTGCCCCTTTTAGTTATCTAGAAAGAGTAGGCTAACGTTTGCCCTATTATGTAAGGCATCATCAGTTTGCTTAGGATGACTGCATGTTAAATTTATTTTGTTCTCTACGGTAATTTTATTTTTAGTTCAGCGATTCACTCACGTCCCATACTACCGAGAACGGTTGACACTCATTATAGGCCTACGTATTAAGCGCTGATCACCAAAGGGAGGGTTTTCCTCCTGTTAGGCTACAGTTTTAAAACTCTTGCTGCCAGTTTTCCTTTCAGCACGGAATGACAGGTCTCAGCGCTTCGCCTTCGGCCTAAATTGTATGTATGTATGTGTGTGTGGGAATTTTATCCCTTATAAACGAATATACTTTTTATATTCACAAATATTAAGTGACCAGTATTATTCAAAAGAAGGCACCGTGCTTACCCCATATAAAAAATGGGAAAAAGCACGTTAAACGACGAAGAATAAGATTATTTAATATCAGATTCACTATACTTGAAGAATAACTTTCACATGGGGGATTATAATTGATAAGTGCTTCGTCATCAACACGATAAACAGTGGCTTAGGCCACAGCTATCAAGAGATGTAAACGATTTTTCTGGCTATATATATATATATATATATATATATATATATATATATATATATATATATATATAATATATATATATATATATATATATATATATATATATATATATATATGTGTGTGTGTGTGTGTGTGTGTGTGTGTGTGTGTGTGTGTGTGTGTGTGTGTATGTATATTTGTAACTTTGTGCGCCCCAGAAATCCGAGCTGTTTTGCCGATCTAGACAAAATTTGGCGCATGGCCATCATTTGACCCAACTTAGATAATCGGGTAGGTATCAAACCTGTACCCTTTTCCCCCATCCCCTTCCCCTTCCCCTTCCCCTTCCCCTTCCCCTTCCCCTTCCCCTTCCCCTTCCCCTTCCCCTTCCCCCTTCCTTTTGTAAGTGTGTGGTAAACGCTTGACCGATCTAGACAAAACTTGGCATGTGGATAACATTTGATCCAACTTAGATAAAGGGGTAGATTTCAAACCCATACCCCCTTCCCCCTTCCCCCTTCCCCCTTCCCCCTTCCCCCCTTCCATTTGTAACTTATGTAGTAACCGCTTGACCGATCTAGACAAAACTTGGCATGTGGATATCATTTGATCCAGCTTAGATAATGGGGTAGATTTCAAACCCATAAACCCGCCCCCTTCCCCCTTCCCCTTTCCCTTCCCCTTCCCCCTTCCATTTGTAACTTATGTAGTAACCGCTTGACCGAACTAGACAAAATTTGGCATGTGGATATCATTTGATCCAACTTAGCTAATGGGGTGGATTTCAAATCCATACCCCCTTCCCCCTTCCCCCTTCCCCCTTCCCCCTTTCCCCTTCACCCTTCCCCCTTCCCTTTGTAACTTAAGTGGTAACCGATTGACTGACCCAGACACAATTTGGCTTGTGACCATCATTTGACCCGACTTAGACAATAGGGTAGGTTTCAAATCCATACCCCCGCTCCCTTCTCCCTTCCCCCTTCCCCCTCCCCCCTTCCATTTGTAACTTATATGGTAAACAATTTACCGCTCTAGACAAAATTTGGCAGTAGCTATCATTTGACCCAGCTTAGATAGTAAGGTAGGTTACAAACCAGTACCCTTTCCCCTTTCCCTTCCCCTTCCCCTTCCCCTTCCCCCTACCCTTTGTAACTTATGTGGTAACTGCTAAACTGATTTAGACAAAATTTGGTACATGGCCATCGTATGACCCAACTTAGATAACAGGGTAGGTTTCAAACCTGTACCCCCTTCTCTTCCCCTCCCTCTTCCCCCATCCCCCGTTCCCCTTCCCTTTGTAACTTATGTAGTAACCGCTTGACCGACCTAGACAAAATTTGGCAAAGGCCATCATTAGACCGAACATAGATAATAGGATAGGTTTCAATCCGTACCCCCTTCCCTTTGTAACTTATGTGGTAAATAAACTCTACGGGTTTATCATACCTCTGCCTATGTACTCGATACCATAGAAATATATTATTGAAAATGCTTTTCTTTCCTGTGATTAATAATTCTGTATCACGGTTTGTGTTTAGGTTTAGTGGGGGTGTGCTTAGGTTTAGTGGGGATATGTTTAGGTTTAGAGGGGGTGTGTTTAGGTTTATTGGGGGTTGTGTTTAGGTTTAGTGTGGGATGTGCTTGGGTTTAGTGAGGAGTGTGTTTAGGTTTAGTTGGGGTAAATGGGACAGGCACCACAGTAATAGCTGGATAAAATGGACAATTACTACAGTAATACTTGGATAGTTAGGAGAGTCAGCACAGTAATATCCCCTGCATAAAAGTGACAGACAGTACAGTAATACCTGGATGAATGGGACAGTCATCACAGTACTATCTAAATAAAATAGACAGTTACCACATGGATAAAAAGGACAGACAGAACAGTAATGCCTAGATAAATGGGACAGTCACTGCAGTAACACATGGAGGACAGTCACCACAGTAATGTCTGGATAAAATGGACAGTCATCACAGTAGTATCTGGATAAAAGGGGACTGTTAGTACAGTAATACTTGGATAAGAGGGTCAGGCAGTACAGTAATACCTGGATAAATGGGACAGTCACCACAGTAATACTTGGATAAAAAGGACAGTCACCACAGTAATGTCTGGATAGAGGGGACAGTCAACATATTAATACCTGGGTAAAAGGGGCAGTCAGCATAGTAATACCTGGATAAAAGGGACAGTCATTACAGTAACTGTTTTGATAAATGGGACAGTCACCACAATAATATCTGGATAAAGGGACAGTCAGTACAATAATACCTGGATAAATGGGACAGTCAGTACAGTAATACCTGGGTAAATGTGACAGCCAGTACCGTTATACCTGGATAAAAGGGACAGTCACCACAGTAATCCTTGGATAAATGGGCCTGTCACCACAGTAATATTTGGATAAATGGGATAATCAGCAAAGTAATATTTGGATAAAAGGGACAGTTAATACCGTAATTTCTGGATAAAAGGGACAGTCACCATAGTAACACCTGGATAAATGGGACAGCCACCACAGTAATATTTGGATTAAAGGGACAGGCAGCACAGTAATACCTGGGTAAAAAGTACAGTCAGCACGAGGAGGTGCTGGAAAATTTTTCTGAGTTCTCAAGAGTTTTCCCAGGCAGCGTCAAGTTCGTCAGCTAGTGTATGTATGTGTGTATATATATCTGGAAAGCTTATAGGTCACAAGTATTTTATGAATTACAATACACAGTAAATGTTTGATTAATAAGTATGGCTAAAGGCATTGTCAAGAATTGAGAGGATGATTAGCTGTTGTCTGGCACATTTCCTAATTAGTAAAATTGTATATGTCAGGTATTCTCAAGACATGGAAACTTTCCTGCCTCGCAACAAGACATTGTGAGTGCATTCGTCGGAAATGTCCAGGTTCTGGTTAATTAGTAAGTAGGTGCTTTTCTTTTGGGTGGAGTCCCAGGGTGTGAAGGATTAGTTATCACACAAATGATCATTGGAAGACCAACACTGAACATTATTAGAAGTCTTCGGTGAAGACTCTGTGGTTCGAGACTTGTTGATTAAGACTGTGAACATTGCTGTTTGGAGGTAGGAACCATTTTAGATTTCCCAAACTGTAGATTGTTTCTTTCATTTAACATATGTCTCACTTGTGTCAAGCATTTATTACATTGTGTGTACTTTATGAGTGACATGGGAGGAATTCCCATATCTTTATTTTTATGCATTTGTTTAACAAAGGCTTTGTTTGACTTCTTCAGATGTTTCGCTGAGGAAGAGGTGAATTTATGTTTGTGAAAATGTTATTCCTTCTTTTCGATCCTGAGGTAGAGGGTAGAGGATTCTATTGTATGAAGGGAAAGATAAGATAAAGAAAGCTGTTGAGAAGGGGTGCTTGATTAATGGTTATGACATTCATGTGTTTTGAATTATTACTTTTATTACTAAATATTTCCCCGAAGGTGGTAGCGCCGTTAGTGCACCTCACGTGGTGCACTATAGGCATTGCTTAAGTTTCTTTGCAGTGTACCTTTGGCCCTAGCTGCAACCTCTTTCATTCCTTTTACTGTCCCCTCCATTCATATTTTTTCTCTTCCATCATGCTATCCACCCTCTCCTAACAATTGTTTTATAGTGCAACTGCGAGGTTTTCGTTCTGTTACACTTTTCAAAACCTTTCTACTCTCAATTTCACTTTCAGCGCTGAATGACCTCATAGGTCCCAGCGCTAGTCCTTTTGCCTTTATTTTATATTCATTCATGTTCCCTGCGTTTTTATGGAGCTGTCTATTTCTGACATGCATTTAAAGTTAATTTTTTGATACTAGTGCATCTCACAGTTTTCTTTCTCCAAAATATATGTCTTTTTAAGGGGTCCGGTTACCAATATTTAAACAATATTTACACCTGGATTCTTGTTCATGATGGTACCCTTGAATAAATAATTAAATCCATGCATTGTTTCGTTCGAATTTTAAATCTCCCCCTGATGGCATTTTTTATTTCTTCTGTAAATTGCGTTATTAGGAGAAAAAAGAAATGTCCACCTTCCCCCCCCCCCTCTCTCTCTCTCTCTCTTCTCTCTCTCTCTCTTCTCTCTCTCTCTCTCTCTCTCTCTCTCTCTCTCTCTCTCTCTCATTATTTTACATCTCGCTCTAGTATTCTCGTTATGGAGGTAAGAATTGACTGAAGTCCAGTTTATGAATCTTATAATAATTGCAATAATGATAACTGTATGAATATGTATAATTGTCAATGACCGTGAATAACTCTTAGAGTGCTAGAGAATGATCCAGTTATATCATTTGCAATGCCGAAATAAGATGTAGATACTTTTTATTAGTAACACAGAACAATTTGAGATATTTGAAATTCTAATTTGATTGGCTTTCAGTTCTTATGAACCAGTAAAATATTAACTATCAAAAGATTTTCGTACAATAACAATTTTCTAGGTTTCAGTGAAGTGAGGCACATAATTATCACTTTTTAGTATTTCTCGGCCTTTTAAAGAGTTTTTTACCATTCTTTGATGCTATCAAGCAATCGTTTACATTCTTTCAAAAATAGCGAGAAACAAGAATTCACCTGTGTTTACGAAATCTGCAGGTGCCGCAGTGTCTAGGTCACAGATAACAAGCAGCACCGGACCCTGCAACCCTATGACTGCAAAGTTTGTAAAACAAGTGTACTGTATAGTGACCTCCAGGTCAGGTGTTGATTGCCAGGGTCGTAAGTAACCATGTTTTTCCTTCCTTTACTCACAGAATGAAAAAAAAGATGTAAAAAAGTCTAAAATCTTTCC
>JANJGK010000005.1:70220068-70232568 GCA_039081455.1 Macrobrachium rosenbergii | reverse complement strand
ACCAAAAAGCCATTATATATATATATATATATATATATATATATATATATATATATATATAATATATATATATATATATATATGTCTTTATATATGATAGATATGTACCTTAAGGAGGCCTAGTCAGGAGTTACGGACTCTTTATGAGATATAATGCCACTTGACTGTCAATTAGTCATGGAATGCTAGGAAAATAATACAATAAAACTTCCGCTGCCTTGAATTTGAAGAACGTTGAAGATTTAGAAAGTATCCGTCAACAACACTTTGAAGAACGTAGAAAATTTAGAAAGTATTGTGAAACTAATAAAAAGTTGATCAACAACCAAAAAGCCATTGAATTCAACAAAATCTATATATATATATATATATATATATATATATATATATATATATATATATATATATATATATATATATATATATATATGTTAGATATGTACCTTAAGGAGGCCTAGTCAGGAGTTATGGACTCTTTATGAGATATAATGCCACTTGACTGTCAATCAGTCATGGAATGCTAGGAAAATAATACAATAAAACTTCCGCTGCCTTGAATTATGAGGAAAGAATCCAGGTCTTCGGGCATGGATTTTGAAGCCCATACCGTGCAGTGACATTGGATAAAAGAGAAAAAAATGCTAAGAAAAGAGAGAGAGGGGGAGAGAAATTATACACTAAGCTCTCCATGTCTATTCTCATGGGATATCTAACAGCAGTAATACTACCTTATTCTGCATCACTGTCGAAAAGCATCATCATTATCATCTTCACCACCACAATAATAATAATGATACTAATAATAATAATAATAACGACAGGTTTTCTGGTGTTGACTTTTGAAGCGTTTTCTCTGTCATCGACAGTAATTGCCCCCTTAGTATTCGTAATGGAATGATAATAGAGAAATATTTTTTCTGACATTTTTCTTTAGTTAAATCTCCTGGCTTACATGGTTCAGCTAAAGTAGCCTAAGTTAATAACTCTCTGAATACAAGTTGGAGATCTGTGGACTTTCCCAATTTCGACGCATAAAAGTATGCAAATGGATGGAAAAATATGACTCATTGATATTTCCATATATTTGATCGCGAGAGAGAGAGAGAGAGGGGGGGGGGGCGCGGGGTGATGGTTAAAAGTCGTAGTTTGACTGTGCCTCTTTCCTTGTAGATTCAAGTGCCATTTCGTGTAGGCAATATCCTATGCTGAATTTAGCCATAGATCATACGATATTCTAATTTCTTCCTCTCAGCTTGCCAACTATCATATCTAATAAGTGCAGCAAAACTCAAGCTGCTCCAAGAACGCCTTAGTGATATACTAAACTAGCGGGTTTATTAATACGTATATGGTCATAATCGTTTAGTAAATATTTATTATATATATTTTACCATATAGTGTTTGATAACGGAAATTTGTATTCTATATTGTTTATAAGAAAATACAATAATCATTAATTACCATTAAAAAATTCATGTTTGCGTGTATATTGCAACCTTTCAGATTTAATGAAAACTGTTTAAACTTCCTAGTTACAGTTCGTAAGAATTCATAGAAAACTTCCGTTGTTTTGTTCAGTATTTGTAGGGTACGTATTGGAAAACACAGCGCCCATTGAGACTAAAACAATCATGCAGCGGGAGGCATATATTTCCCTAAAGCACACATTAAAACTTAGAAAAATTATTTTCTCAAGTCCAAAATGTGATAATGGTGTAAAGTCTGATTTTACAGACACACACACACACACACACACACACACACACACACACACACACACACACACACATATATATATATATATATATATATATATATATATATATATACACACACCGCATATTTACTGTATATTTTCCGTCTGTTGTTTATTTCTTACCATTACTTCAATTGGTACTGAACACGGTGCTCGTGGGAGTGGTTCTGGTTGATAATAAAGTATAACTACAGCGAAGAAGCGAACATCAGAAACGTTTGGAGCACACATTAAAACACAGGAAAATGGTATTTTCAAGTCCAAAATGTAATAATGGTTTAAAGTCAGATATTACCCGCACACACACACACTACGTATATATATATATATATATATATATATATATATATATATATATATATATATATATATATATATATATATATATATATATACACACATATTTATTTGTGTGTGGGGTTGGGGTAAAATCTGACTTCAAACCATTATCACATTTTGGACTTGAAAGTATAATTTTCCTGTTTTTTAATATACAGTAAATTTGCGATAGATTTGAGGATGAGTTTCGTATTAATCCTGTAAAGGAAACTTAAGATCACAGTATAAAAGTTCCAATAACATACAACTGTTTTCAGTAGAGTAATACCTATATATATAAATGTGTGTGTATGTATGTATGAATGACCATATGCATGTCATTTACGTAACCACCCTACTGATGGGTTTAGTTCATACTCTTAACCAAGATGGGTCAGGAGATAAGTTTTTCCCTTTCAAGTTGATAGGTAAAAATGTGTTAGTGCCTTTCATGCTGTAAACTATATTAATTTTCATATAAAAAGTTTATACTTTAATTGTCAGACTGCATGAGCTTTTAATTCATTAACTGCTACAAATTTGGCGTGGAACTGGATTGCTCTGGAATATTTATGATTATTTAACATTGGGAAAGAACGACTGATCATGCAATCGTCTTCAACGTTAATAGTAAACATGTCTTTGGTTTCGCGTTTGACTTTCGTAGTCAGCTGCATAAGATATGAAATGCCTGGGAGTTTCGTTGTTTTGATTTTGCATTTTTCTCACGCTGTTAAGTTTTCTTTTACCGTAGTGTATGAAAAAGCTGTATTTGATCAATCGTTCTCTGTTGATAACTTATGTTTGTCTCATTATGTAGAGCGTTTTCCAAATTGGAAGCTGTTATGGCTTGTAAACTCTCTTGTTATTTCTGTAGAAATGATCAGCTGCCTGTACCTGTTTTCTCTATTACCGATGGAATTTTTAACTTGATCCCTGCCATTAATCGTCTTTCCATTTAAATTCAAAGAAGGGATATGTTGTATCGAGATTATATAAGGTTACCATTTAAACAAGAGAACTTTGGAGTTCCATGAAAGATTGAAAGCCTATGGATTTATTGGAAGGACATTCTCGTATAACTGATATGCATCGAATTTTTGACAGCTTATGGAAGGAAACTTTCTCCGAGAAGGATAAGAATTTTGTGGAAGATATCATGAAACAAGAGATGGTAAGAAGGCCTGTGTTCAAATATTCGGAAACTATTTTAGTATTCGTAATGTTAACAAAATAACTGAAGTAGTAGTCTATTGAAGCCGAGGATTGTATTCTCATAATAGGCGAATGTTTGCTTAAAATTTCATTGCTTTACATAAACTCTGGTTCTAGATTGTGATCTGTGACGTTTATGGTTGCTACCATATTCTTGTTCTTCATTCCTACATTTTACATTTTTTTACTGCCATTACAGCTTTTCTTTCTTATTTATTTGCCTGTCTCTGCTTATTCACATGTTTATCTCAGTCGATGTATCAAGTATACTTACACATTTTTCTTCTATTAGATAATCTATCAACTTCCTAACCACCTCAACAGTCAACCATCACTCTGTTTGACTTTTTTCATTTTTCAAGTTTACCTCCTCTCCCTCTGAAATCGAATGAAGTTTACCGTTTACCGGTTCAGGTTCACCTGACCTTTAATCCTTTACCCGTATTTTTTCTTTTTGAGTTCACACTTGCGAAAGGTTTATTGGCGAGCAACATAACCATTACGGGGGAAAGCACTGGTTGTAAAATCCCTGACGACCTCGTAATTATTTCCTTTCTTTTGAGAGTCGTCCTTTCTTATGCGTGCCTGTTCTTGTTGGTTTTTCGCCTTGAATTAATATTTTCAGAAAGTCTTGTTTTTGTATTTTATAGTGACGTAAGATTTTTGCAACCTATAACATTCGTTGGTGTGTGCATTTCATCGTGGAGAGAGAGAGAGAGAGAGAGAGAGAGAGAGAGAGAGAGAGAGAGAGAGACAGCGTATCAATTATTAACGAGCTGCAGTTGTTACTGAAATTTTATTGATAGCAATTTCGTTCCACACAATCACCGAATATCTGAATTATCTACCTGCCTAATGATCTGCGCACAGTACAGTAATACAGGTTTCAAAATAAGGTATGCAAAAAGGGTTATCTCAAATATATAAAGCTCCATCGTTGATTTTTTTATGCTGATATTTGTTCAGAGTTCAGCAATAATTTTGTATAGGTTCCAGTAATAAAGAGCAACTGAGATTTCTTCTTTTTTCTGTCATTATCATTATCTTAAAAGAACCCTCATAGGAAACAATCGGGCCATCTGAAGCCGGACTTTTTATATGCATCTATGGCAAAATCGTTCATTTCATCTGTTCCAGTGAGTCTGGAAAATTCCCTATTTTATTATAAAACTGATTAAAGTAAATTCTCGCGTAAAAATTCACCCTTTCTTTTTAATTATATAAGTATGGTGTAATCCGACTCCATGAAAATCAAATTAATCACTTTTCACCTATGAGAACCTCTTTCAACATCTGTCTTTGTATCTCAGCATTTTCCATACTTTCATAATGCCTTAATTTACACAGACTGAGCAGCCAATTCATCACTATAATATCTACCTCTAATTTTGCCTTTCACTTCCCTGAATGAGAGAGATCCTGTTACCTTATTGCTTACCCTATTCTGTGACTTAACTCTTCTCTCACGCTGCTATTTTCAGATGTATTTACTCAATAGAAATACGAATTACTCACTGCTAATCTTATGTCGCCTAGAGTGACATTTAATTTCTCCATTCACCTTCCACTACTTTCCTCTTGCTAACACTCAACTTTTTCTTCTTCAGTCATTTTCGAACTCTCGCACCTGCCTCCCCCACTCTTCATGAGCGCCAACTAACGTTGTATTGTCAGTAAATTACCATTCACTCCATAACCCAGTGTATTTAGGACCCCTTTTCTTATTCCACTCCACAACTTTGCACCGAATTCCTTTAAGTTCCCTCAGTACTTTATCCATGTAAAATATATTCAGCAGCAACAGTAACAATTTTACCTTGTCGAAGATTTGGGTGATGTCTATGTCATGGGAATTTCATTATATTTCTTTATTATAAATAGTTTTCTTGTTTTCCTCGTGGAAATTCCATTTGGTTTTTTAACAGTTTATTACTTAATGTTTCCCACCCAAAGGATACCCATGTGAAGGCAAAATTTCCATCTACGCCAAATAATTTTGAGATAATTATTCCAACCGTCGGAATTTTTCATCAAAATTTTCTTCGTTAGTTGCCTGAGCGAATTTAATTTCGTAACTTGAAAACTGTTCCAATTTTGCCGCGACTCTGCACAGCTGTGGAATTCTGAAAATTGCTTGACGATATTCGGGGTGGAAACGCTTAGTTAAATATCACGATATTATGTCAGATTTTGCAGAAAAAGGGAAAGACTGCACTTGAAAAGTTAACAGGAGAGAGGTTTGAAGGTCGTATTTTCTGCCATGATTCTCTCCTTTGCATTCAGAACTTTGAACACGATAACTATGACTAAACTTCATCGTACATTATTTGTCTTTGCTATAAACTTTTATTGTGAACCCCTCTGCCTATCCGAGTCCCTATTTCATTTAATTTATATACTGAAGGATTTGTATATTTCAGCATTATTTATACCCGTCTCAAATGACCTATAACGTTGTTCGATGTCTTTTTGTCATCTGACTCACAAAGATTCATTTGATCTGTTCTCAACCTCAACGATACTTGTGCGATAACCATAGATAAATATAATCAAATACCGTAGAATATGAATCTATTTCATAGCCGAAATGTCAACCAGCCAAGTGGAAACTGGGTATATATTTAATATTTGATTTTCCATTAACCCAATCATAAGTTTAAATAAGATAACACAAAGCACACGCATACAACCAACAAAAGTGTACACAATTACATTCTAAATGTTTAAGATGATGTTCCAAATAATGTATTCCACAACAGCGAGTTTCTACAGTATATGCATGCATATACCTTGAGTAGTGTGAAGTAAAAATGAATATATTGACTTCAAGTTTTCGGGTTATCCCCATTGATTTCTGCTGATTTTGTTGAGACGAAAGATTTGTAGCTAGGTATAATGATTTCAGTGTAAAATTATATAATCAAAGGGGGGTTATGTTCATTTTAAGTAACAGTTATAGTTATTGTAGACTAAGTCAGCATATACGCTGATAGTAAATGTAGATTCATTTTTAAATTGTTTATTTTCTTTAGCTTGGTATATTATACCTTGATGTGTATTGAATAATTCTGTACCAGATTTCCGTAAGGTTTTGCACTGGATGAATTTGTTGTAACTATATATGCTCTTGAAAAGTTAGATGACAAATAACTTAATGAATACGTAAATTTATATGTAAATGTCGGTTCATGCAAATGTGATTATCGGATTTATATTGCTGTAAACTGCAAAGACCTGATCCAGTGGTACGTAAATTGTTTCAAGGGTTTTAAGTGAAGATGTCCAGTTAGTCCATGATATCCTCACCACTCTCTCTCTCTCTCTCTCTCTCTCTCTCTCTCTCTCTCTCTCTCTCTCTCTCTCTCTCTCTCTCTCTCTCTCCTCACTTTTTAGAAACAGACAATTGTCCCCTTCCGTTCTTATCTAGGCTCTTGGCTTTTCTTGTATGCCATTTCTTTCTTTTTGCTTCATTATCTCCTTTTCATCCTTCCATTTGCATGCGAATAAATTTGTATATCCCTCTCTTCGCTTTTATCTGGAGAGTGTATCTGATTCATTTTACCCTCCCCGTTTTTTTCCTGCTGTGTTGGAGGTAAGAACCTTCATCGTTTACTGTTGGAAAACCAATATTATCCTAAGTTAACTTCTTGTTTCTATATGTAAAAATATCTTGTTTCGAACCCAAATTTATTCACTAATGTAAAATTTTACTGTCTTTCTCTTTATTTTCATTAATGGTATGGTTTTCTTTAACTTAGAGACCTTCGGGGCCCTGTTGTTTGTTATAGAATTCACATAGATTTTGCAAGGAACAACTTCTGTAATGAGGTATGAATAGAAATATTTTTTACTATATCTCTCATATGAAGTTATGTTTCCGCAGGAGTATTTTGGGAACTTTGCATGACATCACATTTTACATTTCCAAGGCTACTGAGAAGTGAAGCATAGATTCCTTTCACCATACATTTCCGTTGTGTTCAAAAGTCATTACAGCTCCTTAGGTCTATTAGCATCTTTAGCATATAATTTGCTTGCAGTTCCGTAGAAAGATTGTAAAAGAAGCCTTTAAGCAATTAGGCTACCAAAGTTACTCCTCTTCCTAAGGTCTACTTTGGAGCTTCTTCATGCGGTCTATGTTGATCCCCTAACTGGAGGCTTTTACGTTGTTTTAATGTATTAATTTGGTCCTTTTTAAAAAACTAGCTTGTACCTGAAACATTAGAATGCTGTCGGCCTTGATTTTTTTACAATTTCTCTAAAAGCACAGTTCGCGTGTTTTCTTCAGTGACACCATTCGATACAAAGTGACAGTTGTTAACTCTAGAGTCAGTGTGCTTTATTAATTTCCTTTTTATTTCTAAAACCCCAAGCTGGTTGTATTAGCATAAACTCTTAAAATGTCTATAAACGATATTACCTTGTTTTTATGAGGTTCACATTCCTTAAAGACTATATTATGAACCATATTTTTCTTCCTTATGAAATAGAATTGTTTTAGTTAGTTTGGCCTAAATCGATTTATTGATAAAGTATGGAGGTAAAAATGGTATTTACAAAATTTGTGTTTGGAGATAGGGAGGTACGTCTGACAACAGCGAAGCAGAAAATAAAAGACCTAAGCTTGAAGCCGCTTCGCCATTTCCGCTTAATTTCAAAAGAGCACTTCTGTCGCGCGGAAATCATTTCAGTGTTAGGTCGTACAATACAATCAATGAGGCTTGAATGTGGAAAGATAAGAGTGTAATACAGAGTGGAAGATGGAAATGAAAGGTATTCGGGATGTTCTGAATAGATTTTCAAGAGAAAATATGAAAGAAAATGTTAAGTCTCAGTAAATCAATGACAAAAGTGTTGTCTTCATTGGTGGAAAACTATGAGATTAAAAAGAGACAACTCACCCTTGCCAAAGTCGTCTTAAAATCTCAGTTTTAAAGTTTATTGTCTCCATCACATCAACATCCTTTCTTTCTTCTGGCACTCAACTGATGGAAAGGATTTCAGTGAAATCTCGGTTGTTACCGGTTTTTTAAGCCTCTTTCAAGATGAATTAGATTTCAGCCATCTTGATAATGTTTATTGTATCCTATATCCAATGGATTTTCATCCTAGCTATTGGATCTTATGAATTCTACGAGTAATTAAGGTGTCGCTTCAGTTATTCTTTTTTCCATAAAGCTAAGTGCTTTTAAAATGAAATGAAGTTATGTGTGTCGTTAGTGAAGAAACATTTATTGCTGAATAATAATAATAATAATAATAATAATAATAATAATAATAATAATAATAATAATAATAATAATAATAATAATATGTTAAAGAGGATGGCAGCATCAGTGGAATTGATTTTATATATGGTCTTTTCATTTCTTCATATTATTTTCTTCTTATCAGGGCTGATATTTGCTAATAACTGGCCGATGTTCATAGTCTGGGTAAGGAAATGTTTTTTTTTTGTAGGTTAATTGTAATATTATCATTTCATATACGAAGTTAAAATTTGCGCGTGGTCGCCGTAGAGTTTCCGGGACTCGCAAAATAAATCTGGTAATGTCATTCGTCGTGTTTCTAAGGGCGTAGTGGAATTCCAACGTTTCTAGCCGTATCATCAGTTCATTATCAAGGAAGGGTGGGCTTGTTCTGGTTGGATTGGAATGGGGTTGTTAGACGGTATTAGGAATTATGTCCTTTCCTAACATCGGATTATTGATAAGGCGGCAGACGACCGCCGCCCCCGCCTCCTGGAGGCCCTACACATCGGAAAGGAGAGACCTGGCCTCAACACCACGCAGGAGATTTCCTTCTTCCCGACGGTGGCACGTAGGGCGCCGCCCGCCAGCACCCCAGAGTCGAACGAACGAGCCAATCGTGTGGCACCCCCATCTACCGACAGTGACCTTCCCAGTACTACCCTCCCAGTCTTCAAGGTTCGCACGCGGAGACGTGTGAGCATCGACCTCTGGGAGACGGCTTGGATCAGGAACTTAATCCCTTGAACCAGCCAATGAAAATTCAGCCCTCACAACACGGGACACCCGGGACACTATAAATATCCTCTAACGACCCCATTCCAAACAGAACAAGCCCACCCTTCCTTGACAATGAACCGATGATACGGTTGGAAACGTTGGAATTTCACTATACTACGCCATTAGAAACACGACGGAGATTCCCAGATTTAATTTGCAAATCCTAAAAACTCTACGGCGACCACAAGCAAATTTTAACTTCATATGTGATATGATAATATTAAAATTAACCTACAAAGAACCATTTCCTCAACCAGACTATGAACATCGGCCAGCTATTAGCAATTATCAGCCCCGATAAGAAAATAATAAGAAGAACTGAAAAGACCATATATAAAATCAATTCCACTGATGCTGCCATTCTCTTTAATAAAACTTGCTTGAAAGGTCTGTTCCCTTCATATAATGATAAAAATAATATTATTATTATTATTTCTCATTTTGACCGTCATGTTTTTGAAATCACTGCCAAAAAATTAGAATCATTATTATTTCAAAGAAAATATAACTGAGGAGAGTCGATAACATTAGTTATGAGTAAATCCCTGTATATAATTCTTGGAAGCCAAATAAAAGATATTTATTTGGGAATAAAAATTTAATCCAAAATATCATAATACACCAGGAAACACAAACCTCATCTTATTTTATGATATTATAACGGAATACCTTTAATTAGCATTGTTTTAATAATTATGAGAGAATCACTGTGGGGCAGGGTTCCTGAAGGCAAAAGTAATCACAGAAAGTTTCCTCTGGGGAATAGACAGGGATGGGAGGAGGGGGGTGGAGGGGGAAGTGCGCTGGGTGTGGGAAGGAGATAGATGCCTCCACTACCTTTTGTAGAGGGAATTGTTATCTCTCAGCGTGTAATGGAAGTGGAATCAAAGAGCCCTGCCACACGACACATCCTCTAGGAGAAGGCAACCAATTTCACACCCGCCGAAGGGAGGAGTAAAATGGCTCGGAAATACCGGAGGAGAGACGCGGCGGAGATGAATAGAAAGTGGCTATGTTGAAGGCAGAGATAGAACTGCAGAAGGCCACTCCCTGTCACAGTTTGGTGCAAAGTTACGTTTTGACTTCTTTCGTGTTTCTAGGGACTATTTTATACAAGCGAGATTATAATGTCAGTTTGGCTTTCGTAACATAATTGAGAAATATAAAAGTCTTGAAATCTTGTTAAAAATACATAGAAACATTTTATAATTACTTTCTACAACCTCATCGAAGGTATTTGGTTAAGATATATTGCTTGCGGTTTTACCATTGGTTTGAAGTCACTTTAAGAAGTACTATATGAACTTGCGTAGACTGTGTTCATTCTGAACAACTGGGTTATAGAGACAGAAAGGATCATCGCATGAGTGACTGTTACCACCGAGGTTAGTAATCCATCCAGTACGTACGTTCTTATCTCCCACGTTCATCTATGCATTATGGTCACAATCATTCTGGGACACTAAATATTAATGAGCGGTTCTGTCCGAGTAAAAGAGAATTGGTACATTGCAGAACTTTGCAATATACATACTAGAGTGAGGAATGTAGCAAGTAGCGTCTTTAACACATAAGTAGAGTCAGTCAGTGGTTTAGAAATATGTTTTCGGTTTTTGCTTTGTTCGAATACGTCAGGTTAGTAAACTTTTAACAAATGTTCTCAGATCTTGGGCTGTGACGTTTGAATTCTCTTGCTAGCGAGTACACTTGAAAGTCCGTGACTTTCGTTATTTATTTTATTAGCATTTAGTTATTTATTGATTTAAGAAACAATAACATACCATCAGAACCTTGAAAAACGTTGGTCATTTGGTTGAGCTAGCTTGAGCAACGTTGGATCTGGTCAACATTGGTGGGTCCGGAAGTTAGGTAAATCTCTTTGGTATCTAGGCAGCTGCCTGCCCAGGTAAAGCCGCAGTTACAGAAATACTAGCTCCAATTGCGTTCATGCATGATGTGGGTCAATTGGTAGAGCCTTTGCTTTTCGTTTGAGAGTTCTGGGTTTGATCCCGGTGCGGGTCAGAAATTTACTTCTGTTACACGTATAATTGGGTGTTAATTATTTGTATTATAGGCTATCTCTGAAAACTTTTAACTGAATCGGTCTTTACCTCGTGAAACGAACACTAGTGTATGGAGTCTAAACAACGAAGTTACAAAATTCATTTCATATAAAAAATCTCAGTTTCCGACACTCCATTTCATTGTTATCTAATGTTACTAATCGTTTCCAGTGTCATATATCTTCATGTAGGAATTGTTCTGTTGAATTTAAATTACTTTCCTGGTCATGAAAACTCGTTTGTACGTTATGCATCCTGAAACATCTATTTTTGCTTAGTTCTACTCTACCAGTCACCTGTGCTGCTTTTGCTTTAAAACGGTAACATTGGTTTGAACTGAATACAATAGTGTTGGGTCGTATGTTATTTATTTTTTGTTTTAGTCATGTGAGTGGTTTAATTCAACTGGAATCCGCTTTCAGATGAATAAATGGTATTTAAAAAACGGTGGAACTGTTTTGCAATGAATTTTATTTTGAGTGTGGTCATCTGCATGTCCGTTTTGACATATATGTTTATAGTAAATGGGTGATTTATACGTGTGAAGTTCTGAATTAGGTAATATTTTCAATTAGGTAATGTTTGTGGTGCATCACATTATAAAAATCATTCATTTTCGTTTTGTTGTCATCAGTAGTAATCTTGCATCTGTAATCTACTCTTCAAGTAAGTCTCGTCATTATCACCATATTGGTTATGATGAGGCAAATGTCTGTTGGAGATCGATTGTAGACTTACTTTTGTTTCATCATTATAATTATTTTTACTACCTTGGTTGTTTTGCTGTGAGCGAAGTAAATTCATGCCTGAACTGTTTCACTTTGTAAAAATTTTGGTGTATTGCCTATCGATCTCCCTTCGCCAATATATGTTGAGTTAAAATTCAGCATCTTGAGAAACATTGGTGCTCTTATCAGGCGTTCGCGTAAGAGACCTTGTACAAAAGCATTTTCCTCGACCCTTTCTCGATCTTCCGAAAATTTTCACGCAGATCACGAAGCTCGTCTCAGGTTCTTAGCGAAGGAGAATCCTCTCTTTTCTTCTACCTAGCAATCAATCAACCATTCCTCTCTACCTCAAAACACGATTCCTTTTTTAAGAACTGCTCAGTTTTTTTTT
>JANJGK010000005.1:70212568-70215068 GCA_039081455.1 Macrobrachium rosenbergii | reverse complement strand
TATTATTATTATTATTATTATTATTATTATTATTATTATTATTATTATTATTATTATTATTATTATTATTTAGAACCGCAGATTCACGTTCGAGTAAAACTTGAAGTCTTATCGTTCTCGATATCGTATCTACTGTGTTCTCTCTCTCTCTCTCTCTCTCTCTCTCTCTCTCTCTCTCTCTCTCTCTCTCACAGTTTTTTTTTTTTTTTCAGGAAAAGACAGTGGTCCCCTTCCAATCTTATCAAAGCTTCCTGCACTTCTTGTATTCACTTCCCATCTGTTTTCTTCTGTATATTTCACCTTTAATCTCTCCCTTTGCATACAAGTATCTTTTTATTGACGTCCAATGCTTTCGTTGAAGTATGTGATTCTTTTTTTCTCTTCACCTGCTCTTTCTGGCACTGATGGAGAAGACGCTCTCAATTCGATTTTCATTGTAAAAATAAATATTTTTTTTATTTTTATTTTAAATCTTCTTTCTTTTCAATTTCTTTTTATTTAAAGGAATAAAAATAGGTATTAGAATTTGCTGGATGGGTTGTGGTCGACCCCAGTTAAATGAGTTCTTCAGCTTTGTTCATGAAAATTAGATTAAAAAAAAAAATCTGAACTATTATCTGTCATTTATGGCATCATCAGTTTTCAGAGTGACCGAGTGAACTTTATGATTATTTCTGAAATATGGTTTGGTCCTTAGTTGCTGTAAAGTCACCCAGAGTTCTGGGATGACAATAAACTCAACATAATTGTCAACCATCGACCACTTTCTCATCCTGTGGTTAGGGATATATAGCCTACTGGTAGAATTATCAGTTTTACCCAGGTATCTTTAAGACTAACCGAATTTTCTTCTGCAAATAAGAAATTCAAAGCACATTTTTCAGTATTTAATCTTTCATCTTGTTACTGATATTTGAGCTGTTGATATCAGTCTTCCGTATCTCGCATCGCAGACCCGTTTGTCTTGTGGGTCGGGTAAAATTGTATTCGATTTAATTTCCTTCGATCTTGTGATGTTAAATGTATTATACGAGTATATATATATATATATATATATATATATATATATATATATATATATATATATATATATATATATATATATATATATACATGTATGTATATATATATATGTATGTATGTATATATATTTCCATATGCATGAGATTTTAACATATATTACATTGATAGTAAATGGTAATACTATATACTGAAGGGCTCTAACCACTATTATCACACAGATCTTTTGATAAATATAGAAAAGAATCTAAAGTCATTACTTCTGAGCCATCCATACCTTGTCTTTTCTCTTTTTGTTTAACTTGAATTTTTATATAAGAAAGCAAATCTTTCGCTTTATTTGACAATTTCAATAATTCCGTATGTGTCATGTGATGATATGGTTCTTCGTGACCATGTGTCTTTTAAGAATCAAGCAGAATAGAGTTGTTAATCGTTTTTACCAAGATATACTGTTATGATCCTAGGGTATTTCATTTTGGAGGAACCCTTGTTGATTTTAGTCTTGCGCAATGGTTTCACGGTGAAATGATTACAGGACAAAGGTTATTGTAGCATGACTCCACAAATCACTGTCGATATAAGTCTGAACTGTTTGAACCTGCTAGTTCAGTGCTGTGGACACTAATTTTCGCTCCGGACACAACCCTGTTTAATAAACACTCAAGAGACGCAGAACCGTAGACGGCGCCGGTGGAAAGTTGATATTTCCGAAAAGGCTAAATGAAAACGAATAAAAAAATTCTGATTTAAGGATTTTTTTTAAAGTAGTAAACTGGCAGCCGACTAAAGATTGTATGTTCGTTTTCACCTTAATTCTTCTCAACCATCTTGCCTCTCGTATGTTACTCATCCTCTCCCTCCTCCGTCAGTCCCATCTTGTCTCTCTCACTTCTGGTGTTGTGAAATTGTGCTGCTATTCCTACCAGATGGATCATGTGCCAGAGGCCTTTGAGTCCTATTCCAGTTCGCCGCTGACATGGTACGATTTCTCTTATGAAAGAGCCCTAAAGGTGTTTTCAACTCTCGCCCTCCTGAGTTTAGTTGTTGTCTCCTGAGAAGATATAATGGAATATCTCGAGCTGGCAGGAAATCGCCCTTCAATATATCCATTTTGGGATTATAAATCATCCGACTGGCGAAGTATGAGTCTCCCTCACCGGTTTCGAATGATCGTGTTAAAGAGAATTATATTGTAATCTTAATTGGGACTCTTTTCCGGTTAAACGTATTTAAATAATTTCAGCTTCTGTTAGATGTCGTGAAATATATCGATTTTATATTCCGTTTGTTAAAAGTTTAGTTTTTTTATTAGTCCTTGTCATCGCTGCTCGTTTTGTGGTATCTCTTCGTTAATGTAATGTTGTAATAAACGAACATAGCAGATTAACGCGCCTTCAATATTTTGTTACAGTATCATTGATAAATTAATTCTACTCTCAGTACTGTTTCCAGTCTAATTATAATTTGTCATAACTAC
>JANJGK010000005.1:70190068-70205068 GCA_039081455.1 Macrobrachium rosenbergii | reverse complement strand
AATTGAAAACAGAAAAGTGACGGAAAATAAAGCAAGGAAAGCAAGGTACTTTACGCAGCAAAGTGTCCTCTCCCACTATTAATATCACCAGCATTCATAACACTGTAAGGAAAACAGATTAGCAGTTATGCTGAAAACAAGGAAAGCCTCAGCATTGGATATTTTGGCTAATGATAAATCCATGGAATATCGATTTATGCTTTCTGGACGAAGTTGTTTGCTCTAGCTTAAGAGGCACACATTTTAAAGTCGATAGAGAAAGTTTCACGGTGATACAAGCTTGTGTAAATTCATATTTATGAACTCGTTCACTCATGGTATGAATCGTAATTACCGTGCTTGGCAAAGAGAAACCGCAACTTCAAGCAGTTGAGCCTTACCGTTTGATTCCCCCGAGTACTGCTGTTGTCCAGAATATAGAAGAATATTTCAGCAACCTTAAATCATAAAAATTTGGACCTTGGCACAAAAGCCATCATCTCTGCAGATATTGGAAGTTTTACATTCATTTCTTACCTTTCTGATAGCATCATAAGATGATCATAAATACTTTTGAAAAGTGAGATTGAAGCTGAAGATTGCAGAATATTATCAGTTATTCTTGATATTCCTGTAAACTGAGCAGATGTGACTAGCCAGGCTGCCCTATGTTGTTACCACTGTTTTCTTTGTTATATTATTCAGCCATGTCGTTTTTACCGCGTTTTGATTTTTGTCCATGTTTTTAAGAAAGCCGTTTACTTGCAGAGTTATGTGGTCCCTACACATTCTATGACTATGAGATGTTGATGCACAACGAAGAATAGTAGCTTGCTTGAGAACATAGATTTTGAAATGTTGTTGCATATTTCTATTCTTTTACTTTTGAGCTTACAGTATAGGAAGGTAAACGAGCTCTTATGCTGAAGTTTTCTTCACTGAGACATGAATTATCACACATAATGTGACTGAATGTGCAACATCAGAGTAAATGCAAATATATAGTTTTTGTCATTGTTTGAGTCAGCATTCTTGTCATTGTCATTAAATCTCCTGATCTCCAGATGGCTTTCTTCCATTCTCACCCTTTTCCTTTTTATTCAGGTTTATTAAACATTATGAATCTGCGTGAAGTGTGAATGCTGTGAAATTCTCCTGGAAAGAAATTAAATTCGTAACTTGGATTTTGAAAACACTTACTACGAAGGTTCTGTATTTGTGTATTTATTTATAAAGGTCTTCTCTGATGACTTTTCAAATAGGTTCCCTTCGGTTTCTCTGTATTTAGAGTTATACCATGAGTAAACTTCCTCTCTTCTCTCTATATGTATCTCTGAGTGTAAAGTTGTGTTCTGTATTGTCATGTTCATACTGATACCATGTTAATATTGCATCTTGTTGGCCCTGTCTTTAGTTTAAAATCTTATATTAAGTCCTCATTAACTTAGATTTGTGATGACTTTGAAAGTTCCACTCATTTGCTTTATAGTTATGTAAATATCTTAACTTGTTTCTTCCCGTTCGGTTTATATTTATACTTCCAGCAGCGGGTGTCGAACTCTCCAAAGCTTTATTTTTTGCTCCCATAGCTTATATAAACTTCTATTTACAATTCCTCTCAGTAACTTTGTTTACGCTGCTTTATTCATCTGTAAATTCTGAACAGTTTATGAAAAGTAGCTCTATATTGGTTGAATTTTATACTGATACCATATAAAAAGAACTAATTAACTATATACTGCTCGAAATATTTTAATGTAAAATTTATTTGTTTACGTTTCTCATTACAGAACATTTAAAAAACCGTAAGGGTTAAAATTAATACAGAAGAAAAACTATCAGCTACTTACTTTCGAACACGTTTCTAGAAGGTCGGCTCCACTGCTCACAGGTAAGTGTTTATAAATAAGTATTCTGTTTTACCCGGACGGTCATTTGCACTGAGTATATGATCCTTCACCAAAGCCGTTCTCCCCCGCTGCCACCCCCCACCTTTTTTTTTTTTTTTTTTACATATATCTGCTCTGATTCGCCTTTATGCGTGAGAAGTAGGTGACAAATTTTCCACTATCATTTTCCGGTCGGATTATTTCAATTAGGTATTTCAGGTCCATTGATCCACCTTAACGACTTTTCCCTTCTTGTTAAGTTATCCATCTATGATTTAGACTATTTTTATCTGTATTTTTCCATATTTCCTTTCGTTCATTTTATTAGTGATAAAAGGTAATCCAGTGTTGTTGAAACTCAGCAAGATAATAGTCTTCTTATTTGGTTTTATTTTAATGAGGTTGCATTTAGGATTAATTGAGAAAATCTGCTATGTAATTTTCTTAAAATAGTTCGAGTGAGATAACTGAGACAGATACAATACATTAAGTAATAGTTATAGAATTTTTCCATGTGTTCCTTATGCATAGGTATTTATAGAGCTATTGCTTTGAGACATTATGCCTATGGTTGAATAACGGTCTCATTACTCCAGCTGAAAAGACATGGAATCATATCATGAATAGTTTATAGCGATAAAAGTCTGTATAAAGCGATATTAATCTCTGTCCGAATTCGGTCAAAGTCAGACAAATTTAAATGTAACGCGACACCAAATGAAATTGATTTCAAAACTGCAGGGGTATTGAATGCAAATGAATTCCAGGTGACATGAAATCAGCATTTGAGTGAATTCGAAATTAAATGAAATATACATTGAAATATTTGTTTTGGCCAATGTCAGTGTTGGATCAGCACAGACTGACTCATTACTATATATATGAACAGTTTCATTTATAGAATCCTCATGTGATGCAGCGTGTAAACGTAAACCCATGAATTTGAATGATTCATTGAATGATAGAAATTATGGGGAATTATGAGTTGTTGGTGCTTTTGATAGTTTTTTTTTTTTATTTGGAGACTTCGACTGTTCTGTTTCATTGATGCTGGTAACAGGCAGAGCCACATTCGATTAGGAATTTTATGTATTTCCAAATTTTATGATGTACTGTATTTTGGAAGTATTTCATGTGGTGCATACAGTGAATAGAAACCGTTGAACTACTATTACTTATCCGAAAGGAATAAATGGCGCTGTTGTTTTGAACGAGCGCAGTGGATTGTTTTTATTTAAAATGCTAATTATTTATTTTCCCGTTCATGTACCCAAACTCCCCTCTCTCCACACACACACCCACACACCCACACACCCACACACACCCACTGGTGATATCTGTAGGCACCCGGTAAATGAAATTTTTCCTGTTGTTTAGGTCAGTGTCTGAAATTACATCTACAGCAAACGGTGATAAGTGTGATGTAGTAAAATTTTTTCGTCATATGTTTTCAAAATGTTTGTCAAAGAGGTATGAGAGATGTATTTGGCTATGATTGTGAAATCTAATACCTTCAAAATTATCTTATATATGATAATCAGAGAAACGGTAATTAGTCCACAATGTCTGTGAAGCGACATAACTTTTAACACTTTTAACTACAGTAATTTCTAAAAAATAATTTTTGAGTCACAGCTCTTGTAAAGTATATGTATATGTATGTGTATATATATATATATATATATATATATATATATATATATATATATATATATATATATATATATACACATGTATATATATATATATATATATATATATATATGTATATATATTATATATATATATATATATATATATATATATATATATATATATATATATATATATATATGTTAATGCAGAAATACAAATATATTTAGTCGGTAAAACCATGTCGTTAATTTTAAGTGGTAGTTTAAAATTTGCGAAGTGTAAACAAATTACGTAATCTTGTCTCAGTTCTTAAGATTCTAAAGTTTCTTTTCGTAGTCTAAGCAAGGTCTTCAAGGAGTACAGTTGTATATATATCGTGATTTAAAGGATATTATTGGGCACACACATGTAAGTTTTTGACCAACTCTTATATATATTTGCTCTGTCTTATCATTCATTAAGGTGTTAAAGACTTAAATTTGTTTATTTTAAGACATTCAGTATTTGTTTATTCCATAATTATAGTAAATAGATATAATCAAAGGAAGTTTAATGTGGTAATGCAATTGTCCAATTATAAAGGTGTATTTAACTTTGTGAGATGTATCAAGGTATATTATGTCACTGTTATTTACTGAATAATATGCATTATTATTTGACAATGTATTTTAAGAAGTGCAATAATTCCTTTCAGGAATGAACCTACTTCTACTACTACTGTTACTACCACTACCACTACTGTTAAAGGAATAAAGGGGAAGTCGAGTTTCTGAGTTTGTGTTGTCCATTACAATAGTTCATTCATCTGTGACATTAACATGAATACGGACCAGGATGACAAGGAGAAGTTACGCACCCTCAAGAACAACCAGACTGCGGCTCTCTCTGCCCTCACGAAGAAACTGAATGAAGTCAGCCGGTGTATGGAGAAACCTGACAACCTCCATTTAGTAAAGACAGGTATGGAAGAGTTTGAGGATAGATTTAACAAGTACAAGGACTGCCACAGTGATTACCTCTCTCAATTACCTGTCAGTGAACACCAGCCAGAAATCAAAAGGTTTGAAGATAAAGAATTATCGGTCATAGGATTCAGAAACCAGGCGTATCAATGGATAACTACAATAGAGGCGAGTTTACAAGATTCAATAGACGGATCTTCAATACGGAGCAAGTCACACATATCTAGGAGGTCAGTTAGAAGCACAGCATCAAGTGTGAAATCTGCTCACTTAAAAGAGAAGGCAAAGTTGGCTGGTTTGCTTGCACAGAGGACATTGCTTGAGAAACGGGCAAAAATAGCCCAACAACAGGCAGAATTACAAGCCGAAGAAGACTTGCTAAAGTTGGATGGTGAAATTGAAGCTGCAAGAGCAAGGGAAAAGGTGTTCCAAGAGGAAATTATTTCATCAGTGGACAAAGTTTTGGATCCTGAAACACCAGTATTTGTTCCTATTCACAATGTGCATCATGAACCCAGCGTCACAGTACCTTCATTACCCATGACACCCGCCCCAGAGTCATTCTATCGAAGTCAGCAACAGTTAGCAGCGGCTATGATTCTGCCTCATGCTGAGGTGACCAAGTTTTGTGGTGATCTTCTTGAATATGCATCATTTATGCTGGCATTTAATGACCGCATCGTGCCACACACCACATCGGACTCCAACAGGCTGTACTTCTTAAATCAGCATTTAGAAGGAAAGCCTAAGTCACTCATAGCTGGGTGCATGTTTATGGATGCTTCTGAGGGATACATTGAAGCAAAAAGGCTTCTGGATAAAGTGTATGGAGATCCATACAAGGTTTCCATGGCATACATAGACAAGTTGAGCAAGTGGCCACAAGTGAGAGGTGATAGCAGCGAATCACTGCATGAATATGCTTTGTATCTTGTGAAGTGTAATCATACCATGCAGTCATTGTCAAATATGCAGGTTTTAAATGACTCTCCAAACCTTCAGAGGGTGATTTCAAAGCTGCCCGTGTATATTCAAAATAAGTGGTTGGATCATGTGATAAAGCTCAGGAAGCAAGGTGTTTGTGTGTGTTTCACTACATTAGTGGAATTTGTTCAGAATGCAGCAGAGGCAGCAATGGATCCTGTATTTAGCAGGGAAGCTTTGGGTAAAGTGTCTCTTTTTACAAAGGCAAAGGCACATCACGGCTCAAGTCAGAACAAGCAAAAATCATTGGCAGTTACAGTGCAACCATCAAATTCTGCAAACCAGTGTACCAGGAAATGCCAACTCTGTAGTGGTCATCATGATATTGAGGACTGCTTTCAATTTCTGCACAAGAGTGTGGATGAAAGACGAAAGTTTGTGAGAGACAGTCGTCTTTGTTTCAGTTGTTTTGGCAATAACCATACTTCAAAAAAGTGTTTCAATCGACGGCAGTGCAAGACATGTAATAAAAGGCATCCTACCACTTTGCATATTGAGAACTTTAGGATGTTTGACAGTAATAATACAATTACTTCACAAGCTTGTTCACAGTTTGGAAGTAAAGGTCAAGATTGCACTCAAGGTCAAAATTGTGTTCAAGGTCAAGAAGGTACTCAAGGTGAAGGTCGCACTCCAGGTCAAGGTAATACTCAAGGTCAAGGTAGTGTGAAGTCTTCTGCATGTACAATTTCTGATACAGTATTGCAATCGATTTTGCCTGTGCAATTACATGTAAAGGGTAGTGATAATGTAGTAAAAACTTATGCCTTTTATGATACGGGCAGTACAGGTTGTTTCATTAAAGATAATATCAAGGATCAATTAAACTGTAAAGGTATTGAAACAGCTGTCAAGTTGCAAACAATGCATGGGACTGATACAGTCAAAACTTTTATCGTAAATGATCTTGTTGTCACTGATATACATGGTAATAATGATGTTGTATTGCCAAAGGTATTCACTCAAAGAGATATCCCTGTTAATCATGATCAAATTCCAAGGTATGAAATGTTAAAGGATTGGCCTCATTTATCAAGTGTTATTGATAAGATTCCATTATATCAGCCAGAGCTAGACATAGGAATATTGATAGGTAGTAATTGTCCAACTGCTTTGCAACCTTTAGAGGTTATACCCACTTCAGGTTATGGCCCTTTTGCAGTGAGATATTTGCATGGGTGGACGGTTAATGGGCCTGTACATGTTAAGGTTAGTTCAAATGGGGTTTCATGTCACAGGTTACTTGTATCTAATGTTCAACATGTTACCGACTGTATTACTGTTGAAAGTGTTAGGAAGTTCTTTGAGTTGGATTTTTCAGAAAAGGATCTTGGTTCAGTTCCTGAAGAGCTTGGCTTGTCTTTTGAGGACAGAAGATTTGTGAAAAGGTGCCAGGATACCATTGAATTTAAAGATGGTCATTTCCAGCTACCCATGCCTTTCAGAGATCCCAATGTGAGTCTTCCTAACAATAAGAAGCAGGCAGTCAGCAGAGCAGAGTGGCAAAGGAGAAAGATGAAGAGTAGTGAAGATTACAGACAGCAGTATACAGCATTCATGGATAAGTTGTTTGACAAAGGCTATGCTTACAAGGTCCCAGAAGGTGAGGTCAACAAGTCTCCTGTCTGGTATCTTCCACATCACGCAGTTTTTCATCCCAAGAAAAAGAAAATTAGGGTTGTTTTTGACTGTAGTGCAAAGTTTGGAGGTTTGTCATTAAATGATGTTCTGCTACAGGGTCCTAACCTCACCAACTCATTGACGGGAGTACTCATTAGATTCCGGCAAGAGGTTTATGCATTCATTGGAGATATTGAAGCTATGTTCTTTCAAATAAAGATTCCACCTGAGAATCACGACTATGTTAGATTCCTGTGGTGGCCTAATGGGGACATCAATCGACCTCTTGAAGAATTCCGAATGGCTGTTCACATTTTCGGAGCAATCTCCTCACCAAGTATTGCAAATACTGCACTGAAGGCCACGGGAGACAAAGCAGATGAGAAGTATGACTCAACTGTTGGTAATACTATTAGGCATAATTTCTATGTTGACGACTGTTTGAAGTCATGTGCTGATGTTCCTACAGCAGTTAAGTTAGTGAAGGATTTGATATCTGCAACAGGTGAAGGAGGATTTAGGTTAACTAAATTTGTTAGCAATTCAATTGACATCCTTAAAGCTTTGCCTACTGAAGATTGTTCGATTGAAAGTGACAAGTTTGATCTTGACATGGAGAATCTAATGACAAGAGCCTTAGGAATGTTATGGGACCTTAAAGAAGACTCATTCAAGTTTTCAATTGCACTCAAGGAAAATCCACTCACCAGAAGAGGGTTGTTATCAACTATTTCATCATTATATGATCCCCTTGGGTTACTCTCTCCAATCATCTTACCAGCCAAGAAACTGCTACAAGAATTATGTCAAGTTGAGAGTCTGGACTGGGATGAAAGGATTCCGGATGACCTAGCTGAAAGGTGGCAACATTGGATACAAGGTCTTCATTTACTGGAGCAGCTTTCAATACCAAGGTGCTTTAAACCAAGTGGTTTTGGTAATGTAACAAGTTCAAGTCTTGTATTATTCAGTGATGCTAGTACAGTTGGTTATGGTGTTGCAGCATATCTTGTTCTTCATGATGGAAACCAAGTTCAGTCAAGCCTTGTCATGGGAAAATCAAGAGTATCTCCAAAAAGGGTGGTAACTATACCTAGGTTAGAACTTACAGCTGCAACTGTGTCTGTCAAGGTTGCTCAACACATCCTGAAGGAATTGGAGTTTACTGTTGACAGTGTTGTGTACTATACAGATTCAACAACAGTACTTCACTATATTCATAGCAACACAAAAAGGTTCCCTGTTTTTGTGGCCAACAGAGTCAGAGTTATAAGGGACTACTCTCAACCTGAGCAATGGAGATATGTAAGCTCCAATAATAACCCTGCTGATGTAGCATCAAGAGGTATTAGTGTACATCAGTTATTGCAGTATGACGAATGGTTTCATGGTCCATCATTCATTGCATCTGACTGTTTGTTTTCCCAGGAGTATGTGTACGCAGATTGTGATGATGGTGAGAGTGAACATGTGTCTGCAGTCACAACTTCTGAAGAATGTCATGGGTTTACAAGATTGATTGAATATTACTCTTCATGGTCGAGGTTACAAAAGGCAGTTTCTATATTTCAACAATTGAAGTCAATCCTTAGAGGTAAAAGGAAAGGTTATGCAACCACTGATGCTGAAAGGGCAATCATAATGTATGTTCAACAGAAGGCGTTTGGTGATGAAGTGAAGGCTTTATCAAGGGAATTGTCAGTTAGCAAGAGTAGCCCTATATATAAGCTTGATCCCTTTTTTGATTCTGAAGATGGCTTATTGAAGGTTGGAGGTAGGATAAGAAAATCTGATATTCCACAGTCTGCCAGACATCCCATACTATTACCAAAGAAGCATCATGTGACTACATTGTTGATACAACACGAGCATGAATTATTAGCTCATTCTGGTAGAAACCATGTTCTTTCAAATCTTCGGCAGAAGTATTGGATAATTAATGCTAATGCAACTGTCAGAAGTGTTTTATTTCATTGTGTTACTTGCAGGAAGTTAAAAGAACCAGCTTTGAGTCAAAAGATGGCTGATCTTCCAGCAGACCGATTGGAACCTTCGCCACCATTCAGTAGTGTTGGCATTGACTTCTTTGGACCCTATTACATCAAAGAAGGAAGAAAAGAGTTAAAGAGGTATGGTGTCATATTTACCTGCTTGGTTAGTAGGTCAGTTCATATTGAAACAGCAAACACCTTACAATCTGATTCCTTCATAAATGCTTTGCGAAGATTTGTTTCTCGAAGAGGTCACCCCAAGGTTATCAGATGTGATAATGGAACCAACTTCCATGGGGCTGAGAAAGAACTTAAGGCAGCTCTCGGCGAGATGGAGGAAAAGAAGATTGAGACGTATTTGTTGCATCATCATATTGAATGGAAATTTAATCCACCTGCAGCAAGCCACATGGGTGGTTGTTGGGAGCGCCAAATCAGAACAGTTAGAAAAGTGTTGTCTGCACTGCTGAAGGAATTTGGCGATAGGCTAAACGATGAAAGTCTACGGACTCTGCTTTGTGAGGTCGAGAGTATCATAAATTCAAGACCGTTAACCACGGTAAGTGATAGTGTCGATGACCTTGAGCCACTAACTCCAAACCATTTGTTGATTCCAAAATCTTATGTAGTCCCTCCCCCTGGTTTGTTTCAAAAGGATGATGTTTACATGAGGAGAAGGTGGAGATGTGTTCAATATCTGACCAACCTGTTTTGGTCAAGATTTAGAAAGGAATATTTGAGTACTTTACAGACGAGACAAAAGTGGAATGAACCAAGAAGAAATTTAATTGTTGGTGATGTGGTCTTGGTAAAGAGTGACATTGAACCAAGGAATCGATGGCCAATGGGACGAGTAATAGAAGTACACCCTGATGACAAAGGAACAATCCGCAGTGCCAAGATTAAGACACTTTCTTCAGTTATTGTCCGTCCTATTCAGAAGCTGGTGTTATTAGTTAAAGGCTAGGATTTTCATGAAATGTGACACGATACTATGTTGTGTTCTTCTGGTTATTTGATATGATATACATATATATATACATGAGTTATGAAAGTGTTTAATTTTATTTTAGGTAAATATCTGAATCATGAAGGTATTTTGTATTATAAGGGTTTGTATTGTAACTTAAAGGTTATTTATTTTATCTGCATGAGTATGTATGTAATATGATAAACAGGTTTAATCTGTTTATGGGGCTGAGTATGTTAATGCAGAAATACAAATATATTTAGTCGGTAAAACCATGTCGTTAATTTTAAGTGGTAGTTTAAAATTTGCGAAGTGTAAACAAATTACGTAATCTTGTCTCAGTTCTTAAGATTCTAAAGTTTCTTTTCGTAGTCTAAGCAAGGTCTTCAAGGAGTACAGTTGTATATATATCGTGATTTAAAGGATATTATTGGGCACACACATGTAAGTTTTTGACCAACTCTTATATATATTTGCTCTGTCTTATCATTCATTAAGGTGTTAAAGACTTAAATTTGTTTATTTTAAGACATTCAGTATTTGTTTATTCCATAATTATAGTAAATAGATATAATCAAAGGAAGTTTAATGTGGTAATGCAATTGTCCAATTATAAAGGTGTATTTAACTTTGTGAGATGTATCAAGGTATATTATGTCACTGTTATTTACTGAATAATATGCATTATTATTTGACAATGTATTTTAAGAAGTGCAATAATTCCTTTCAGGAATGAACCTACTTCTACTACTACTGTTACTACCACTACCACTACTGTTAAAGGAATAAAGGGGAAGTCGAGTTTCTGAGTTTGTGTTGTCCATTATATATATATATATATATATATATATATATATATATATATATATATATATATATATATATATATGTATATATGTACATATATATGATTATATATATATATATATATATATATATATATATATATATTTTATAATGATATGTCTATAATATGTATGCTTTCTGTAACATTAATATGTTTCTGTAAATTCTGATATATTCTCTCTTGTATTTGTCATGTGCTGTGTGTTGAGATATCAGGTCTCAGATCTTAAAAGGGTTAGTTGACTGTGTGATTTTAGAGATAAGATACATTTTCCTGTTAGAATCATGTGTTTGCACAGCTGAATGTTTGTTCAGGTGTCAAGTGTGTGACCACAGTATTTGTCCCTTTATGCGAGAGAGGCCTCAAACCACTTAAGTTGTCAACTAAAAGGGAGATGAAATGACAGGTTTAGATAACCTGCTTAATCCAGAGGCCATTTCTGTTTGAACAAGTGTGCATACAAGAAATCCCCTCTCCATTTGAAAAGGATGTATGCTGACAGGCCCAGATAGCTCTTTTCAAGCCAGAGAATAATTTCCTGATTATTATTCCTCCTCCAGGGGAAAAAACCCTGTTTATTGCTTTTTTTCCCAGGGAAGATTCCTGACCCATTTCCAAATAAATGCCTAACTGGCAACATAGGTTTGTTCTCATAGTAGAGTTTTGGGAAACTGGTCCAGATAGAGACTCTGTAGAATTTGGTTAGGTTTTGTCTCCCTCTCTCTTATACCTCTCTTCCTTCAGAAGAGAGTAAAATTTACAATATAGCAGGTTTGTGTGGTCACCATTAAAGTGTGTATCTTTCTAAGGTCTTAGTACAAGAAAATGTAAAATAAGTGTAACAGAGCTTTAGATAAAAAGTGTGTTTCTGCTGCAGCAAGTGTTTTGTAAAAGTATTCAGAAACTTGTATAAGGTAAAGTGGTTTTTACTTATTTTTACCATGGTAAAAAGACAAAAACTTTAAAGAGATTTTGCCTTGGTGAAATTATTGTTGATAAACCTTTTGTGCATTTTTTGTATGTTCTTGTTTTTACAATTTTTGTGTGTTCTTGTGTTTACAATTTCATAGTTTTACCCAAACTTTTGTATTGGTGATTTAGCATTTATTTACTTAGCATTTTACATATGTTGATACTTTAACATTGCATACTTGATTTGATTTTCATTTAAGATTTCTTTTTCAAATCTGAATAAATCTTAATAGTTTAAATTTTGCTTAGTTAACGTAATTTCCCAATAAATTAAAGTTTTGTGAATTAATCTTGTTTAAGAATTAATTAAATCTTGTGTTGTTTTCAAGTAACGGTAAATTTTTTCAGATTGTGAATTCTAATTATAACTTTTGAAGTTAGAAATAAATTTTTGTATTTAAAGTTAAAAAAAAAAACAGTTTCATTTTTTTACCACCAGTGAATAGGGTTATTTGTGTGTGCATAAGGCAAAGTGATAGACATGTTCTCCTCCAGTTAATTGAAGTGAATGAAGACCAGGGAAACAATTATAGTTGTTTGATGGAGTGATGCCCTTTTTTATCTAGTATATCTCAGTACCTCACATATAACTTGATAAACCTCGTTTGATATTTCAAGTGATAAGCAAGTTTTAAAGGAATCACTGTTACCTTTAGAGTGGTCAGTCATAATTTTATTGCTATGAGGGTTCAGGTATCTGGCTGAAGTGAGGTAAATTTTTGGATTTTGTGACTAGTTGTGTAATAACCAGGTACTTGGTATACTTCGTGAAAAAAATATATATATATATCACACACACACACACACACACACACACACATATATATATATATATATATATATATATATATATATATATATATATATATATATATATATATATATATATATATATATATATATATATATATATATATTAACTTTATCACATACACAATTGTTCTGTGCATTAGTAGAATTACTAAAAGGACCTCATTCAAACTGGATGGTATTTAATGGAGTTTTTATTCAAAAAGTTACAAGCTTTCTTGGACAAACAGTCCACATTATCAAGTATCCGTACGGATACTTGATAATGTGGACTGTTTGTCCAAGAAAGCTTGTAACTTTTTGAATAAAAACTCCATTAAATACCATCCAGTTTGAATGAGGTCCTTTTAGTAATATATATATATATATATATATATATATATATATATATATATATATATATATATATATATATATATATATATATATATAAAAGAAGTAATTTTTTGTTCAAGCTGTCGTAAAGTATATCAAAATACATATTCTATTTATTGTCTTATTTACTTATCTGTAATTAAGGTGAGAAAAATGCCATTAATTAAAGAAAAGCTCCCTTCATTAATTTCCAGCTCTGCTTCTAAATCCAGAAGCTTTGTTTAGATGTCGTGAATTCTCAAGCTGCATATTGGCCTCATTTATCTATATTTGAAATATTGGTTTCATAATGCTGGTGATTCTTCTTTCGTGCCCCCTCTTGGTAAAATCAAACCAAGGGCTTTTTGCTTGATCGGTGGCTCCTTCACTTATGGTCTACGACCTACTTTTCCCTTCTGCAGTAGAATAATTCTCTCCTTTCCCTTCAGTCTTTATCTTGGTGAGATTTAGACCATCATTTAAGGTATTACTTTCTGGGGTATTACTATGCATATTCATCCCATGAATACCAGATATCGAGGTTTTCTCGGTTTAGTGGCTGTGTCCTTTTCTGGAGTCAAGATCACATTCTCTTCCATCGTCTGTTTTCCCAAGCCCTATAGCACTTTTTTATGAGGCAATTTCACCTCTCCTCTCGATTAAAGTTCCTCCCCTTTTTTCCCTTCACATTTTTTTTCCATGTAGCGTTGAGGCATAAGTATATGGGAGCAAGGCGAAATTTTCCGGAATTTTATGTTGGACGTTAACGGTATGAGATATTTTGTTTTTAAAAGAAATCTTAAAAGAAGCGAAGTGAGTTAATGTTATAAGTACACCAAAGATTTTTCCATTCTCCTGCTATCACTCTTAAGTAAAGGATAGGTCATGTGCCATATGCATGCAACTACCTAATCACTGTATATACAAACATGTTGTCGGTTTTTATAATGTAAGGGTATTAGTTGAAGATAAAAGAATAATTTGAATAGCTCCATCTGCTCTTTTACTTACATTCTCATTTGTTATCGAATGTCAAGTTTTCAGTGACGATGATAAGAGGAAGCCATTTAGAAATTTGAAATCCTGCAGCCATGTATTGGTCGATAGAATGTCGCATCGTCTTTTTCAGAATTGTATAACCTTCATTGTAACGCAAGAAAGCTCCCCTTTATATTGCCAAAAACGTCATTTGTAATTAGGCACGTATCTTCTATAATGAAAGACTAAAATAGCGCTAGCGAAGCTTGCAAGGCGAAGAATGAGACAACCGAATGATTTTCTGGGGGTTGGTTGGTTGAAAGAGGTGGAGCAGAATAGAATAATTAATGGTATGTGACTTTTCAGATGCGAATGTAAAAGAAGAGAGATTAATTGTTGGTGGACTGTAATTTAAGATAGGAAAGATTAATAGGCAACAGGAAGGAGAAGCAAGTATTGTTGTAAGATCGTTTATATGCCAGCGTGGAAGCCAAGGTAATGATGAACGACTGACCTTCATAAACTTTTCTGAAAGAGAAACACTGGCGCTGGTCAGGAGAAGCAGTGAGCTGAGCTCCTTAATTAGATGTTTCGTGTATGATTTTCATTTCAGGAGAGAAATTAAATTTAACTTAATCAAGGTGTTAGGGACAGAAAAACGTTAGCAGTAAGTAGACATTAAGAATTTTGGTAACTGACAGAGAATTGCAGAGAACTTGCATTTACAATTTTAGTAAGAGGGATGAGTGTAACTGTCGGTAAGCTACAAATTTACTTTTGTGGAGTACAGTGTACTGATTAAGAAATAAATAAAGATCGAGTTGAATTCGAACTTCAAAAGCAATACCGATGCAGGAATTTGGAAAAGTCTATAGCCGGAAAGTAAATACGATGGTGTAATATTATGAATAGCGCAGTTAGTTAAAATATAAAGGGGATCGTAAAACAATATATAAGCTTCTCATGACTGTAGTTGGGAGCCTTAATTGAAATCTGATGAGGGAATTAT
>JANJGK010000005.1:70177568-70185068 GCA_039081455.1 Macrobrachium rosenbergii | reverse complement strand
ATATATATATATATATATATATATATATATATATATATATATATATATATATATATATATATATTACGTCTGTGACGACTTTAATGAACTGTGTGCTGGCCTGATGCAATTGTGTCGACGTTGAAGGTTTACACGGTTAGATACAGCGAGGGTATCTGAAGCATGCATTTGAGCTTTCCTGACCATGATCAGAATTTAAGTGCATGGAGACAGTTTTGCTGCAGTGAAATTCCTCTGTCTCCATTATGTATTTCGTGTTCTACTCTCCATTGTGCATTTTTCTGTTTTGAATATTGATGTAATGTTACACCATTTCAGGTTTTAATATATATGTTTCTTTTAACAGGAATTCTGGGTTCATCCTGTGAGGACGACTATTTTGGAAGTGGTGTTTATTCTTTACATACTATATGACATTTATTTTGGTCTAGAATGATTATGACCGTTTTACTTGGTTTGGTGGCCAGGGTGTTAGTCACTAGTATTGGTTGGTCTAGAATCATTAAATGTTTGTGAATCAGAATTTCCTCTAGTGATGTTTTCCATTTATAGGAGGTGAAATTCACTCCATTTCATGATCGTAGCTTTTGCTGGATTACTTTCGTTAAATTCGCAAATAAAGTCTAGTTTTGTACCTCAGTGTTTAATTCCAGTAGGCTTAAGAATAGGTTCAGTGAGAGAAGTCAACGAAGGAGAAGGAATTTGCTGACTCAGGATGGGAGCCACCGCTACCAGAGAATATTAGGAAAGTAAGATGATTGATGCTGTTCTTAAGCCAGATACAGTAATAGTTCACGTCTAATATTATCATGCCTTTCAGTATCTATTGCATTTGATGTCTTGTGCTATTTTCATTTATTGGATCATATCTTAAATGCATTTCGTCTCCTCCGGAAGGCGTTTATTTGTTTTACCTTCCCCTCTGATATTGAGTTTACATTTTGTTAATTTCATTTGTTTTAATATCGGGAATTGTTGGGCAAAGGAGTCCTTCCCATGGATGAAGGACCACAATGTATTGTGCACTTCCCTTTTAGATTTGTACTACTTGGAATCTTTATTGTATGAGTTAACATACAATATCCAGTGTGCTGCCGTTTTTTATCATTATTATCACATTATAAATTATTAATAGTTCTTTTTAGCAGAATTTTATATATTTATTTCTTTTGGTTAGTTTTCTTTTTTGTTTTTTCTTCCTAATCAAATTTATATTTAGTTCTGTTTAGCAGAATTTTAATTTTAATTTTATAACATTCTATAAAAGTGAAAAGATCACATTTAGTATTCGGCGTCGGTGACCCTGTTAGTTGTGACGCCAGATAACCCACAATTAATCAATCAATTCTCTCTCTCTCTCTCTCTCTCTCTCTCTCTCTCTCTCTCTCTCTCTCTCTCTCTCCGCCAGTGAATAAGGTATATTATTGGATTAACAGTGTTTGATGTAAACCAGACTCATTGTTCTACACTGTATAATTCATAACTATACCTGCAACCGAAAGACGCAAGAGATTGTCAGAAAAGGTGGCTTTTTAAGAGATTGCCTTTTTTTTTTGTTAACCTAAGGGAAAACAGTAGAAAATATAATTTTTAAGTTGAACAAAAATAAATCACATTTTGGGTGCTTGAAATACTGCCTATGATAACGTACGATGCAAGAAGTTTTTTGAGATTTGGAAGTACACTCCAGGACGTATAGGATGATGATCAAACAAAATCGTTACATCGATTTTGAAATCGGTCAAGTCTGTAGTGGCACAAGATATCAAAACGTTCATAAGCATTATTTGAAATTATTTGTCCTTACAAAATGAGAGAGAGAGAGAGAGAGAGAGAGAGAGAGAGAGAGAGAGAGAGAGAGAGAGAGATACCGTTGCCTTCTTTGTCTCTCTTGGTCTCTTGATGAGGATGCATTTCTCCGAAGAAATGTGAGGGAATTTGTTACGAATTTTTCACAAGAAATTGCAAACTATGTGTGTATATATATATATATATATATATATATATATATATATATATATATATATATATATATATATATATACTTATATATATATATATATATATATATATATATATATATATATACTTATATATATATATATATATATATATATATATATATATATATATATATATATATATATATCAGTATATGTATGTATGTACTTATATATACATGGAGAAAAAGCTTCTTTTTGTTGTGCTTAAAATGATCGTTTAAATTATTTTCTGCAATATTTTCATCTTTTATTACTTCATTACGTAAGGAATTGTTTCATGAACGCAAGAAAGAGCAACATTGTCTATCTACTTTCGTATAACATTCGTTAACAAAATAAGAAAAAATCACTAAACTAAACTAAACTAAACTATAAAACTAAAGCATCGAAAGAAAGTCTTCTTTGGAAGCTTGAATTTCAAGTCAATGGTCCCTGTGGGCTGGTTCCTGATGAATAGGGTTCATCCTCTGAATAATAATAATAATAATAATAATAATAATAATAATAATAATAATAATAAGAAGAAGAAGAAGAAGAAGAAGAAGAAGAAGAAGAAGAAGAAGAAGAGGTAAACGCGATTGAATAAACTTGATGCCGAAAGAAGTATGGTGAAAAAATGCTGTGAACATTATTGAGGAAGAGGCACTTAGATATATTGCAGGCTATATATTACCCACGGAGTTTTATACGCGGTGATCTTACTCGGGATGCAAAGCCTATGGAACTGCAAACGTACTTGGACTGAAGCTGTTACTAAAGGTTAATTTAATGTATTTTCAGAGGAGTTCTTTCCCAGGTTCAATATATGACAAAGCTTCCTTAGAAATATAATGTGGTAAGAAATTATGCCCCATAATGATTTATTAATATTCTTAAAAAAAGTCATCTTATTTTCGGATACCATACTTAAACAATATCATGAATTCTACTTAACGTATAACTAACCCCGCCTCTCTCTCTCTCTCTCTCTCTCTCTCTCTCTCTCTCTCTCTCTCTCTCTCTCTCTCTCTCTCTCTGTCTCATTCCCAGAAAAAAGGCTGAGCCTTTCTGCCATAGTGGAGAAATTTAACTACCCTGAAAATCATTTTAAAAATGCTCTTATAATTATGACCGTATTAATAATTCTGTGAACAAGCCCCAAGAGACCGTATAATAATGACTGCGTTTCTCTGGAATGCTCCAACAATCGTGTAAATATAGTTGTGCGACTTTTATCTCATTATTCCACCTCTTTCTTCTGCGAGGCATTCTGAGTTCATTGCCCATGACACTTAAGATTATCGTGGAAGTCTGATTAAATTACCTATCTGATTTTATATCTTTCAAAAAAACACCCACTCTACATTAAATGTAATCATTCACACACACACATACATACATACATACATACATACATATACTCGTATATATGTGTGTGTGTGTGTGTAATTGTAATAGCCACAAAGCCCTCTTAAATTCCCGAATTCTTCGCCCTTTTTTTGGACACCCTTGTCACTGCAAAGCCTAAAGATCCAAGTGCAAGAAATTTGAAGCGGTTATGATGGCAGGTAGCGGGAAACGAACCCGTGTCACCATAATCACGACGAGGTCACATAGTCGACCTGACCACGAGAAGGATAAATGTCTGCTGCCTCTCGTACATACATATGCTTGTTGTTTTCAGATATATTTATTCGAGCTGGAATAGACCCATCCTCACCATCGCAGCCAAGTGGGCAATCGTTTTTATTGCTTTTTAGGCTGAAATATACAGTATATTGTAGCATCAACTGGTCGCTTTTTACCAGATACATATGTAATTGTAATAGCTGTTACAATTACATACGTATCTGGTAAAAAGCGACCGGTACATTCTACATATATATATATATATATATATATATATATATATATATATATATATATATATGTGTGTGTGTGTGTGTGTGTGTGTGTGTGTACACATGTACAGTATGTGTGTGTGTGTATATGTATGTATATATATATATATATATATATATATATATATATATATATATATATATATATATATATATATATATATATATATATATATATTTATGTGTGTGCGTATAGTAGTGATTAAATTTGTCTCTAAAATCTTGGCCTCATTGACGCCTCGTGGATACAAAATATGTTTGAAAATATACACATTGTTTTTATTATTATATGATTAAATGGTTGATTTTGACCATCTTAACATCGTAAGTGCATTGTTTCTAATTTAAGATTGCTATTGAGAATAGCAGTAAAAATAATATAAATGTTGCGTCGATAAAATCTTTTCAGCAGACAGAAAAGCCTATGAAATATATGATTTAAAAAATCCTGTTATTTCCTTCCTGTCATATTCCTCCTATAGCTTCTCGTTTACTTTCCCTCTCATTTTTGTTAATTTTTTTTATCACAACACTTTTTGTTATGATAAGTTCATTTTAAAATTATTTAATTTTCGTGATTTTAAGCGAATATACCTCGTGAACATTACATTAGATTATGCTTTTCTCAATCGTTTCAGTGACTGTAGAAGGAAATATGATAATTTTCAGGAATAATTAGGTGTTGCACAACGATGAAGGACTTACGTGAAGTCCTGTCCTTTTTCCAGTTTCAAACAGGACCTTCCTTTAGAAACACAATTAACAAATAAACACAGACTAATCAGTTATGAAATGTAAAGAAATTATTTTTTTTTTAATGCAGTTGTTTTCTTTGTTTAAATTATTCAAGTTTTTTCCTACCTTAAAACAATGATCAACACTCACTGCATCAGAACGGCCGTAGGAGAGAGAGAGAGAGAGAGAGAGAGAGAGAGAGAGAGAGAGAGAGAGAGAGAGAGGTTTTTGAAAGGATTATGGGAGGGAATGTCTTCCAACGCACTGTGGATAAATAATAGCAAGGTATTTCATTGTAAACACTAATTAGGAATGGGTTGCTACGGGATCACGGCCGATGAAACAGCATGGTAAAATTTGAATCCTCTTCAGTGCACAAATGTTAAAGACGAAGTATTTAAATTTAGAATTTCATTGTTTTCTGTGAGCTTATTCCCAATTTAGAGGCGTGCGTTTGATTACTGTTTGAATAAATGGTATTTTCCACGTCAGTCTTAACCGCTTTCTTTCTGTTCCTTACACAAAAACTTTGCCATTACTTTCGCAACTTTTGAAGGAAATATTTCTCATGTTTTTTTTTTTATTCTTTACAATGTGTTATTTGGAGCTGCTGAATACCATCATCCCTCTTCATTTCCCTATTTTATTTCTAGTAATTTCATGCCAACTCTTTTTCAGAGTTACCTGTGTAATTTACATATATTTTTTACCCAATCCTTTGTTCCCGTCCGTTTGCCTTCTCAGGATGACTTTTTCCCTTCTAGTCTGTTTTCAGTTCATAATCTTTTCTTTAATTCTCCACCTTTCGATTTATAGCTCTTTTCGTCCTCAGGTTCTTTCGCACCATTTTCCCATTCTTTGACTCCAGTCATTATCCGCTCCTCATCCCTCGTCTTTGCTCATCGCTTTTTCGTGTTTCTTCCTGTCGCTTACATTCTCCCCGCACCGTCGATCACTTCATTCAGGTGTTTTCCGCTCCCTCTGTTTTGCGCTTTTTCATTCTCTTCCTTCATCTAATCAATTATTTTTCTCTTATTCTTATATGTGTATGTGTGTGTGTGTGTGTGTGTGTGTGTTTTGGTGTGCGTGAATGTATGTATGTATGCACTCATTTATTATAACCTTTTATTTTTATTTAGCTTCTTCTGTCAACGCTAAAAAGTAAAAAAATAAATAGAATATAATTTTTTTTAAAACACGCTTTTATTAAAATGTACAAAAAGTAAAAATAATTATTTGAGACACCAGGATTTTCTTACAATTAATCGTGTCTAAGAAATAAAAGCGTCGGCACCAAACATGGAAGGAAATGTTACAAGAAATGAAATTTTGTATTTGTAGACATGATTTATTGTAGAAAACCCTGGTGTGTCTCAAAAAATTATTCTTTACTTTTTAGTGCATTTTAATTAAAACGTGTTTAAAAAAAAATGTTATATTTTTCATATGCTGAGCTTATCCCGGCGACAATACACACGTTCACTGTTCAAAATGGCATTGCATTTCAATAAAGTATCAGCAGGTTGCATTTTCGTCTCGTATACTCATTTTATTATCGTGTTACCTTTTATGTAAATTAAACAAGAGAGATCCCACGAATAGTTTAGCTTTTGTTCAATGACATTTTCCTCCACCTGAATGTCGTCACAGTGAAACTAATTATATTCACGGAACTAGATGAATGACATTGCAAATTCCGACATTTTATTTAGTTTTAATTAATTATTTACCATGGAAAAGTTTGTTTGTGAGCTATGTAAGAGAGAGAGAGAGAGAGAGAGAGAGAGAGAGAGAGAGAGAGAAAGGATTCAGGATGTGAACACAGCATTACATTCATACTTAATCGACCTAGAAAATATAATTAACGAGGAGAAATTCAAGTAAACGCAGACTCAATAAAAAAGACGATAATAAAGAGGAAACCTCCTGAAAAGACGGCAAGTAAAGAAAGAAAAATAACCAAGTAGAAGATTCCAACTTGTCCGCCGTGCCAAATAGCAGGTCCCAAAGTCCATTTGTGGTGATAAGGGTAAGTTCGAAGAGGGAAAGGCGTTAGTGCTTCCAGAGGAGGAAGAGGAGGAGGAGGAGGAGGAGAGTCCTTTTAGGAGGGAAGTTAAACGAAAAAGTTTATCCAGCGTTTGAGTGGAAAGTTTATCCAGCGTTTGAGTGGGGACTGTAATATAGTGTTCCGGGGAATATCACATTTCTGTTTGCCTGGATATATTTGGTTCGGCTCGTGAGGGAAGAGGCCCTTAGCCCACATTTATTGATCTCTCTTCTGTCTCTCCACACACACAACACACACACATATAAATATATATGTGTGTGTGTTTATGTAACTGTTTGTATACCATACATGTATATGTCTTAGCGTGTATTAACAACACTTTAGAAATACTCTTATTTTTTTTTTATTAACACAGCTTCAATGTGTGCTTAACAGACAATTTTCTAGAAAATTATTTCGTTCCAAAGAAGATATCTCAGTTTTATGTAAATATTTCTTAGTTGAAAATTTTAAATATGCACCGAGAATTTTTGCAAGCGATAGGAAAAACTAAAGATTATTGTGTACTACCAGACGGGTACCTTTTCATTCAGTGTTTAATTGAAGGAGAATGTCTCGTTGCATCCTCTCAGAGAACAACTTTAGCCTCGACATGGCACCAAATGGTGTTTTTATTCTGCAGAATTTAACGATATCCAGATCGTTTGATTCTGTCATTCTCTCTACCCGCAAGTTTTGGAATTGTTTCTCAGATTCTGCGTTTCCCAATTTCTACAGACTTCAGCCTTTGGCTCTTCTAAAAAGGTTTAGGTTCTTAGCATTTTTTTTTTTTTTGCGCAGTTTCTACACAAGAGAGCCCAGTTTCTGGTCCCTT
>JANJGK010000005.1:70167568-70175068 GCA_039081455.1 Macrobrachium rosenbergii | reverse complement strand
TCACAATAAGATTAGAGTTGTCTTAGCTGGGAAAACAGAATTCCGAGTTAAGACAGCTACTTCCCAGGTAGCAGTGCGGAAACTTATTTATAAATATATACATGCATAATCAGACGGAAGTTTTCCTGCCTTTGGTGATAGAATACTTCTTCAGCGGATTTATTCCAAGGCTAAAAGCTTCCTGGATAGGAAAGATTTAATTCTTTTATCCCATTATAATTCTGGGATATTTAGAGGGTAGTCCAGCTGAAAATATGTGTGTAACCTTGACTACGCATACACGACGTGGTGTGTAAACGTTACTTAGATATCCATCAGGATGTATATGTCTGAACACTTAAATTATGATTGATGATTTTTTTTACGAATCTTGTATTCCCTTACATACTGAAAAATGTTCAAGTTTTTGTTGATTTATTGTCTCCAAATTTCTTTTCACAGGTCGAGGTAATAATTCTTAAGAAAAGTCAAAAGGAATTATAGGAAACGTTTGTTATTTCGCCTAATCCCCAGATGATAACAATCGATGTCTTTATTTACTAGCTTATTCCATGAGCCTCTTTTCAGAATTCCTAATGTCTTGATAGACTGGTAAGCCTTCATTCCTTTGAAATTTAATTGTCTCCAAATATAGTGTAATATTTATCGAATTCTCTTGATATAATTTATTCATCCCGTAGCTTTCTTTAAACTGGATATTACCTACACCTAACTTTCACTAACAATAAAAAGCAAAATCGAATAAAATCATCTCGCTTTGCTGTAAATAATGTTTATAAAATGTTTATTCTAGGGTTTGTTCTTGATTTACACTATACAAGAAATTATATTCGTCGTCGGATTTGATCTCTCTCTCTCTCTCTCTCTCTCTCTCTCTCTCTCTCTCTCTCTCTCTCTCTCTCTCTCTCTCTCATTTCTAACTTTCCTATTTTCTTATAATTTCCTTGCTAGAAATGACATACTTTTTTTCTTCACACGTAAAAAAAAGCTCTAATGACATCATATCAATTTATTTTACGCAGTGGTCCCTGTTTTTTAATGAGACAGCAGAATGCTTTAACCTTCCTTTGATAAACACCAAGATGTTAAAAGTAAAAGAGATTCATTAAGGCTACATGTGCAAGCAATCCGAGTTAAGTATACCTTAGCTTAACCAGACAACTGAGCTGATTAACAGCTCTCCTAGGACTGGCCCGAAGGATTAGATTTATTCTACGTGGCTAAGAACCAATTGGTTACCTAGCAACGGGACCTATAGCTTATTGTGGAATCCGAACCACATTATACCGAGAAATGAATTTCTATCACCAGAAATAAATTTCTCTAATTCTTCATTGGCAGGTCGGAGACGCGAACTCGGGCCTAGCCGACAACTCTACCGACTCCCCCAACGAGGAACTACAAGTAATCCGAGAAAAGTGTGTTTCATCATGTCATATTAATGTTTGTTTCTCCTGAAATGCTCGAGCACATATTTTTTCTTAGATTCAGCGGTCTTAGAATTAATTTAATCTCATACATATGTCCATATACACACACACACACACACACACACACACACATATATATATATATATATATATATATATATATATATATATATATATATATATGTATATATATATATATATATATTTATATATATATATATGTAATTATAATAGCCACAATGCCCTCTTAACTTCTCGAATTCTTCGCGCTTTTTTGGATATACTTGTAATTATGAAGCCGATAGATCCAAACAGAAGAAGTTGAAGAGACTGTGATGGCCGGTCACGGGAAACGAATCGTGGTCAGGTCGGCAACGCGACCTCCTTGTGATATCGGTAACGAGGGTTCGTTTCCCGCGACCGGCCATCACAGTCTCTTCAATTTCTTCCGTTTGGATCTATCGGCTTCGTAGTTACAAGCATATCCAAAAAAGCGCAAAGAATTCGAGAAGTTAAGAGGGCATTGTGGCTATTAGAATTACATATGTGTCTGGTAAAAGTGACCAGTAGATTCTACACACACACACACACACATATATATATATATATATATATATATATATATATATATATATATATATATATATATATATATATATATATATATATATTAAATTAAATCCAAGACCTTTTAATGTAGAAAGAATGTTTGTGCTTCAACGCAGAGAGACCAACTTGAGACCAATGAAAGGGAAGAATATATATATATATATATATATATATATATATATATATATATATATATATATATATATATCTATATATATATATCTATATATATATATATATATATATATATAATGTACATATATGTATATATAAATATATAAATATATATATATATATATATATATATATATATATATATATATATGAAATTCAATTAAACTCAAGGCCTCTTAATCAAAAGTAAAAATATGTGCTTAGATATACATATATATATATATATATATATATATATATATATATATATATATATATATATATATGTATATAATATATATATATATATATATATATATATATATATATATATATATATATATATAATTCAGTTAAACCCAAGACCTCTTAATCAAAAATGAAAATATGTGCTTAGGCACAGGGAGACCAGATTGAGACCAATGAAATGGAAGTAAGGGATGAAAGTCAGATTAAGGGGAAAGGACAAGCACAGTACAAACATTTAGCAGCTTCAATTTACTGAGAACGTAGGCATCACCTGGCGATCCTTAATGTGTGTATATTATTATTATTAATATTATTATTATTATTATATATACAGTATACACACGCACAACACACACACACACACACACACACACATATATATATATATATATATATATATATATATATATATATATATATATATATATATATATATATATATATATATATATGTATATGTGTGTGTGTGTGTGTGTGTTAACGGCTCTATCCCCAGGTCAAGTAGGGTCATATTCTATTGCTGTTCCTGTTTTAAGAATAGCATCAGTCATCTTACTTTCCTAAGATTCTCTGGTAGAAGTGGCCCATCGCTGGGATAGCAAATTCCTTCTCCTTCGTCGATTCCTCTCACTTAATCTACCCTCAAACAAAGGCCTACTGGAATTAAACACTGAGGTGCAAAACTAGACTCTATTTGCAAATTTAACGAAAGTAATTCAGCCAAAGCTACGATCACAAAATGCAGTGAATTCCACCCCCTATAAATGGAAATCATCACCAGAGGAAATTCTGATTCACAAACATTCAGATTAATGATTCTAGACCAACCAATACTAGTGACTAAAACGCTGGTCACCAAACAAAGTATAAAGGTCATACTTATTCTAGACCAAAATAAATGTCACAGGACGAACCCAGAATTCCTGTTAAAAGAAACATATATATTAAAACTTGAAATGGTGGTACATGACATCAGTATTCAAAACAGAAAAATGTACAATGGCAAACAGGATGTGAGAATGCATAATGGAGACACAGAGGAGTTTCACTGCAGCACAACTGGGTATTTCCACGTAATGTCTGGAAAAGATATAAGTGTTCATGAGTTATGCTACTCACTTGTCTGTGGCTGCAGATAAAGTATCATAACGATGGTGGTTCTTAAACACTGCACCACAGACAAATCAGACCCAGCCACAAAATGAAGTTCCCTTGTGAGCGTCTGTTCCTCTGATAATATACCATTAGAGAGTACCACACACATACGCACTCACACTGTCTCCATGCACTTAAATCCTGATCATGGTCAGGAAAGCTTAAATGCATGCATCAGATACCCACTGTTTCTAAGTGTGTAAACCTCCAATGTCGACACAAATGCACCTGGGGCAGATGTGCTTCTGGCAGGCCAGCACATAGTTCGTCATTGACTTTTGATATATATATATATATATATATATATATATATATATATATATATATATATATATATATATATATATATATATATATATATATATATATGCATACACACACATATATATATATATACATATATATATATATATGTATGTATGTATGTATGTATGTATGTATGTATGTATGTATGTATTCTGAAGTCTGATGAAACTGTGATTGAATTTTTCCTTGACCTCTTTTTGGGACCATGATGAAACAGGAAGGAGACCCGGCCTTGAATGCCCATTTATGAACAACAGCACACTGAGAGATATGAGAATGATAACGATATAATTATGCCCTTTTGATAGTCGTGGTATCCTTGCATCTTGAGAGGGAGAGCGCGGGTTCGCTCTTTGTTCTCAAGATCCTGTGATGAGAAAATATCTGTGATGATTCTTGGTGGAAGAAATGTGAGGTTATTTGTTAGAGATCTCCCACAAGAAATTACGGAAATATTTTTTGCTTAAGACGACTGAGAAGTTTTCATTTTTACATCTTTACTAATTCGAGATGTTTCAAAATAATTTTGGATCGCCTTATTCCTCACACTGCGTACGTATTTGGGAATTAACGACTTTATTTATACATATGAGTGTTGTGATAACTTCGAAGATATGAGTAAGACTAGGTTTTAAACATTAAATATAGAACCCATTCGTATGTTTGCAAAACACAGCGTAACTTCTAACCTTCTTTCATTCTGTTGGCGATACACCAAATTTAACTAACTTCCAGATTTATAATTCAGTAAATTCCCAAGAAACGATCCCAAGTCTTCCGTACCCCTTCGCATTTATCAATTTGCAAGGAAACGCCAAAGAAAGAAACACAAGTGGAAAAGGAATACGATAAAATAGTACCTGGAAAGACAAGAAATACAGCAGAATCATTTGTACTTCAAAATTTCTCAGCAGAATTTCGCTCTCCTTCGCCATCTGTGTTGTTGTTTTCATCTGGCGATAATTGTCTTTCAAGCTGAGCAGAAATGATTCCTATCTATTTTCGCTGTAAGACGATTTCTCATCTGAGAAAAGTTATTCCACGATTTCAAGTGCTTCCTTTATTTCGGCTTCAAGGGACGCTCTCGTTTTTTCACGCTTTTTTTTTTTTTTTTGACATGTTACGTCTTCGTTTATGGACGATTGAGCAATAAAATTCACCATTGTGGTGATCCATCTCTTTACCACCACTCTATTCCACTATCTTCTTGATAAATTCGTACGGTGCGTGACGTATCCTTTCCTGGCATTTAGGATCATAGAGAAAAATTCACATTGCTCCCATTACTGTAACTTATAACGGGGACAATTTTTTGAAGGTTAGTCTGACTCAATCCATTAATGTTTCTTGGTTCCACTGGCCACTTCGGAGGGAGAGAAATATGTTTGGTGGCTTGACTTTGGTTTAACAGGTTTTTCTCATTATTCTTAACCTTCCAGAATTTCTAGTGGCTTTGTTTCAGGTCTCTCTGTCTTAGTAATTTAGGCTCGCTCCTTTTTCTCCAGTACAAATTCTTTTATCCCTTGCTTCCTAATACTTTATAATTTTTTCTTTACACCTTTTTGCTTATAATTTCTCCTCTCTCTCTCTCTCTCTCTCTCTCTCTCTCTCTCTCTCTCTCTCTCTCTCTCTCTCTCTCTCTCTCTCTCAAAAGTGACATAACAGATATCACAACTATTTTTTTCCCCGCAAAATAGAAGTTACACAATTTACTACTTTGAAATTATAATGATCAACAGCAAAACTAAATGTATGTAAATGTAACAGTTAACATTTTACTTATATGTTCTTTTTTTCATACATTTTTATTTGGTACAAGGATTGTTTTCAAGGAAAAGGGGACATCGGATTTTAACAACTGAGGCATTTTCCTAGCTCTGCAACATGAAGGACCTCGGATATGTACAAGTATTACTAAGCATAAAAGACTATAAAACCATGTACACATTTCATTGATGAAATTAACATTTTCGTACTTATTTCTGATGAGTGCATTAGTCCAAGATGGCATACAAAGTATCCTGAATTCAAAGTTTTTCAAAATAATAATAAAGCTGTCAATAGATATGTAGCATCTAGATGTCTATTTCTGCTTAAGAAATTCACAATTTAAAGAGTAAATGCTCACATATACACGTTAATTTGTTTCATGGAAGTTGTTAGCATTACACAAAAAACTGCAATATACTGGTGAGATATGGAGCGCTAGATTTATAGTTCCAGGAAATTATTTACAGAAATATATAAAAGAATCGTTTAAAAAATAGTTGTGCCATAAGCATTTCCCTTCAACGGCATAACTGAATGTTTTTCTTTTTAATTAGTTGACAAATGACACGTACCTTCATAGATGATAGGAATATAAGCGTAGGTAAACAAAAGTTGACTTTAAATGAGTAGACAAGAGGGTAACATTCCATAAGCATGCAGAATCTTACATTGCCAACATATTCTGCCATCAGTAACCGTAGAACTTTTGACGTGTGATATATTAGAAAAATGCATGACTGAAAACTGGAAACCGAATAAGGTATGAATTACACAAACTTATTACTCATTCTTTATATGGAAGAGTAATTGCACAGCAATCGTGCTTTTTAATGCAGTGTTTTATTAATCGGATTATAATTACAAATGACCATTTTAATTGCAGAAATGAAAGTTTGTTCTCAGTGCCCTGTGTTTTCATGAGATTATTTACAAAATGTATATTTTTACTCACTACATTAAATTTCGCGATGGGGAAAGTATAATGTGAACGGGCAATCCTAATCGGTAAACAGGTTTCTTTTCATTGCTCATTTCTTTTCCTTTTGTTTCCTCCCAGTTCTGTGGAGGGAAAATTGCTCGAGAAAGAAAAAATTCTTTCTTGTGATTTTTAAAATGGCTGAGTTCCCTTTTAATCAGGTGACCCACAAAATTGTGAAACACTTTATCGTCTTACTGTCGTTTTACTTTGAATTTTTTCTGGTGTGTCCTTTTCTTTTGACTTCTCTTTCTTTACAACAAGAAGGATTTTTTCACAACGAATTGCTAATGCCCTGGACTCTCACTCGATAGACCGGGGTTCGGTCCCGTTGTGAGTCAGAAATTTGTTTCTGTGAAACATGTTCCAGTATGTTCGGTGAAGGGGCAAGTCGAATGAAATGTTAGCAATTCGAGCGCTGATGGGTCCGGAAGTTAGGTAAAATTCGGTGGTTTGCTGGCGTTAGGCTCCTGCCCGGGAAAAACCTTAGGTAGTACGTACCGTAGGATTTATGTTTCAACTTCTTTTACGACCTTCGCTTTCGAATTCCTAATGCCCTGGACTCTCACTCGAAAGATCTGGGTTCCGTCCCGTTGTGAGTCAGAAATATATATATATATATATATATATATATATATATATATATATATATATATATATATATATATATATGTATATATATATATGCATATATATATTATATATATATATATATATATATATATATATATATATATGTATATATGTATGAATACATTCTGAACATGCATATAACCTGCTCAAATTTATTTATTGGTCACCTAGATGGGTAAATTAAAATCTTAAATTTTATCAATAAAAGTCAAAGATAAT
>JANJGK010000005.1:70149189-70164968 GCA_039081455.1 Macrobrachium rosenbergii | reverse complement strand
ATAGCGAAGGTGTATATTACATATATATATATATATATATATATATATATATATATATATATATATATATATATATATATATATATATATATATTAGTATGTATGCATATATAAAAACACACATATATGTATATACAGTGCTTTTGTATTGTATTATTGTATACAATAAAATTTAATTGTAAATGCAATAATTGTTTATAAAAATTTTATTCTATTAGTTAATGTAACTGTATATGTAATCTACTGTCCACCTACTTTTCGTTCACCCTATATATTTACATGTGGCAGTCTAGATAGATGCACAAACAAGATGCTACCGCTTCCCAATAAGAAACTAAACGCCTCGGTCTGATTTAAACTGAGTGACCCATTGTCTATTGGACTTGTGAGAAGGTGAGAAGGTGATAGCCAAAGGGTGGGGTTTACACACCCACCCACAACATATACATACACACACACACATATATATATATATACTGTATATATATATATATACATATATATATATATATTTATATATATATATATATATATATTTATATATACATACATATATATATATATATATATATATATATATATATATATATTTATAATATATACACATATATATATATATATATATATATATATATATATATATATATATATATGTGTGTGTGTGTGTGTGTGTGTGTGTGTGTGTGTGTGTGTGTGTGTGTGTGTGTGTAAACCCTACCCTTTGGCTATCACCTTATCACCGTTTAACAGATCCATTAGACAATGGGTCACTCAGTTTAAATAAGACAGGCGTTTGGTTACTTACTGGAAAGCGGTAGTACATGTATCTAGACTGACACATGATGAATTGAATTTTTTTTCTAGTAAAGCAGCACCTGCCACATTTATACCATCGATGTTGAGCCAGTGATATTCAAAGGTCGCTTTAACTTGTGAGATTTTGCATCCAAAGATCGTTCTTCCCATCAATACGAAGAGCAATTTTTCTCAGAATCCCGTTTTATTTTCCAATTCTGCACGGGTAGAAGAAATAAAAGATAAACGTCGTCAAAAATGGAAGTTTGTTGCAAAAGATTAATATGACCTCAAAAGATCAGAAGCTTTCTTTGACAGAAGAGGTAAATGCCGAGAAGGTACAAATTTGAGAGACAAGGCAATTAGCCAAATTGGAAATGTTAAGTTCATTTGTAATTGGTAATTAGAGCTTTCAGCAAAGACATGACATGGCCTACTGAAATGTTTAGTGAAGTCTCAGAACAGAGGAAGAAGGAATCGGTAAGTAATGGCGAGGGAATCTGGAAAGGATAAAATCACAAAAAAGGAGAAAACGACACTGTGACTTGGAAAAAGGGGAACGTTTTGTGGACAGAGAACTGGTCGGTGAAGGATCGTCAATGTTGGGTAATCTGTTGTTAAGTGACGATAAATTTGAGGAGTTCCCCTTCATCCCTGACAAACTACATTACAGAGTCAGACAGCTCCTTCGAATGTTGATAAACGACGAGTTCTAAATTATTTACAAGGGAAGCATGTAACCTGCAAGCGTTTGAAGGGAAGGAATTTGGGTGAATAAGGTGAGAAAGGCTAGATTATTGGAGGGAACGGACAGCACATTTTGCCGCTGTATCTCTCTTTCTCCTTCGATTTACTTAGCTTCTCTATACTTCTTATCTTTTTCTCTCTATTCCTCTCCGGGAATCTTACTGATTTAAAAATAAATTTTTGGTACTGAGATCTTTCCACTCTGTGTTTTCAAGAATGTCTTCTTTTGACGCAGGCTGTTATTTGTATGTTGAATTAGAACTAGAAGGATTTCATCATGCATTGTCTTACATTCTTCTGTAACTGATATCCTTTACAGAAAGTATTTCAGTACTTCAGTCCATGTCACCTCTATTTAAATGATTCATTTCATAATTAATGCATCGTCTCGTTTGTCCTGGATGTTAGATGTTGCTTATAAACGAATCTCCTTAGATGTATACCTCTACGATTTTCCAGTTATTTACCAGCTTATATTCATTGACTTTAAAATAGGAAGTGATTGTGTAATTTCAACTTATTTTCAGGAAACTGTTATTTTTATTTTTTGAGGAAGAGAGAGAAAGAACTGAAACCGACATTCATGAACAGTTTTGAGACAAGGATATGTTCTTGTAGCTACTGATTTCTATTCGCTTAAACTCCTAAGAGATTGCTAGAAAGACCTCTGCTGTGCCTTGGTCCTCACTACTTCATACAGGATGAGAGAGGAAAACTACTTTCGCACTTCAAATTACTTTGGTTGATTGTATGAGTCGCGCATGTACCATTTCAGTTTTCAAAAGCTGAATTAACTGAAGTGATAGGAAAAAATCATGAATTATCACTGGAGTAAATCGTCACACTAACAAATATTTTTAATTGTCTCATCCTCCATTCATGAAGAGTTGAGGAAATCCGTCAATAACCTTTAAGATATCTTGTAGAGAAATTGGGATGCTTACAACCAAACAAAGAGACTAACAGATTATCAAACTTTATGAATGAGGTCGCAGAAGGGAAGAAAATTCCAAAGCTTGTCAGCAGAGGCAAAGAAAATTTTACCAAACCAAGAAAGAAAGCCATCAGGTGCGTGTATATTTGAAAAATAAGCATGGCCATTTAAATAATTAACAATTAGACAGAGGAAGAGCGCTATATCGATTAGTAATGGTTTTAATAGTGCACAGAAGGACTTTCTAAATTTCTAAATGATAAGCAATTAAGGATGTTGAGTTCGTTAGGTTCCGAGTAAGCCTATTGAAGAAGCGTTCGTCTTTAAAGGATTTGGTAGATTTTATCAGATGCAGAAGCCTGAAGCTGCTTCAGTGAAAAATACAGGAAACGATTAATATTTCATAGGGGCCTTAGTAATCAGATAACATCAACCATATTTTTTTCGGATCTTATCTTAAAGAGGGTGAACGCTCATTACTCCGTATACTTAGAACACAACGAAGTCTGTATCCTTTAATTGCCTGTCATACACAATCTCTGTATAAATAGTTCTCCTGTGTGTTATCTAATCTGTTATTGTCCACAAAGTATCGGAAACACTACCCAGAATATAAATCTTCTCCCTTTCCCTTCTATTTCATTTATCTGGCAACAGACCACTGTTTGTGCTACATTAAAATGGTTTTACGCTTTTGAAATATATGTAGACAAACGCATGCACGCACACACACACAATATATATATATATATATATATATATATATATATATATATATATATATATATATATATATATATATACATATACATATATATATACATACACATATATATATATACATACACACATATATATATATATATATATATATATATATATATATATATATATATATATGTGTGTGTGTGTGTGTGTGTGTGTGTGTGTGTGTGCGTGTGTGTGTGTGTGTATACCGGTAATCTTTTCATTCTTATGCAAACTGAGAGACCTGTTGGGCCTCATGACTTACAATGCCTGACTCTCCTAACGTGTTTTAATTTCCGTACATCATTTCCAACAATGTTAAACGTCTTTTCATTTTCTAGCACAAACCCTCTTACGTTGGCATTTTCTTCGTTTTATCGGCAAGGAGGAGGGGGGGTTTGTCCTTCTTTGCGGGGCTTTTAGCATTGCAGTTTCTGCAAAATGTTTACATTAGACTTCAAGAACATGACTCATTATTGATTACTTAATGAGTTTAAAAGTCAAAGACCTTAGATACAAAGCTTAAAGAGAAGTTTCATCCTTTCGAATATGCTCTTTAACAGATGGTATTATAGAGTGAAACACTGATCTCAATAACAGAAATTTATCAGACTAACAATTATTTTTCCTGCATCTAGTTTATGAAAACAATTCAAGGTTTCAAAATGAGCAACGAATCGGTATTGCTTCCCTTAGATAGAGAGAGAGAGAGAGAGAGAGAGAGAGAGAGAGAGAGAGAGAGAGAGAGAGAGAGAGAGAGAGAGAGAGATTCATTGAGAGGCATAAAATGCTAAGCCATGCAACCTAAGGTATTTGAAACTTCCTTCATGAAAAAGAAAAGAAGAATAAGAACGATCAACTATGTGGATTTATGAATTAGTGTCTGTTCATTCAATGAGTTGTAATCCACAAAAGATGATATCGCAGCAGGCTATTAGGATAATAGAAAATTCACACTATCCTCTTATGGAGAAAATGACCAAGGTCACAAAATAAAATAGGAAATAGGTTTCGATTTTATCGATATTGCTAGAATTTATCCTAATAACAGAAAAAATCCGCCTAAATTAGTGGGAAATCACCGTTGGCAACAAAATCAAATGAAAAGCAATATTTGCCTCACTCAAAGCAGAAATTCATGTGAGGTGTCGAAATGCCATGGAAACGAAAAGCTGTCATACCAAAAATGTTGAATTTATTTATATCATTGAATTGTTATAGATATTCATATCAGTATTAAATTTCATATCAATTCCATCCCTATCTGATGAAGTCTATTATATTCCGTGAAATATATCAGAACTATATGAGTTTTACCTATAAAACAGATAGTAAAGATATATTAATTTTCAAACTGCTGATTTTCATGAGCAAACGATGTCCGATTATTTCATAAAAAATAAATAATGGACATACGCAATATCAACAACGCGGAAGTTTATACAGATTCCCAGTTTGATTAGTTTAAAAGCGTTTTTATAACATTAACAATGTTTCAATTGTTGTTTTTAGAGGAGCCGAGGACTTGTCCACTGAAATACAGAGGACGTGACTCGCAATACAATAGGGTTAGATTTTCCAAATATTACCTCATAAGTAACCAGTTTACTGAATACGGGTTTGTTTTATGCCATTAAAGAATATAATCTTTCAGACTCTGGATAATATTCGTGATATCCAGACTCTAAAAGGTTACATCTTCTGTGTATAATATTATACATTCTCTACATAATATTGTATCGTTTTACTTCCTGAATTCAGAATGATTTCGACAGGTTATCAGTTAGAGAATAAATTGTTTCAAAATCTCGAACGAAAATTCACGGTATCAATTAATTATAAGTACAGAAAAACAGATTTCTAAATAAAAAGTGAAATGTTCTGAATTGTTTATATATTTGCTTTTAACAGTTAAACTTTACAAGCAAAGAACTGGGAAACATAAATTATCCGTATTTGTTAGAAAAAAACTAGCATAACTGTGAATCACAGCTGCTATTGCTTATAAGGACTTTTCATCTCAACTTCCAAAGCGCCAATTTAAAACAAATAAAATTTATTAAATGTAATAAGCGCGTTCATGGAAATTAAGACATACACAAACACCGCAAAACTTTCAAGTGTAGTCATGTGTTCGTTAGAGACAAATAAACTGGTGAATTTGAGGATGAACTTTAAAGAATGCTTATAATATCAGGCGAATAAAAAGAAAAAAGGAACATATAAGTAAAAAGGATCTGCAGGACCGATTGATGGGTAAAAAGGATCTGCAGGACCGATTGAAGGATAATTTTGCCATTGGAACATATGACAACTTGTACAATGAATAAAATCTCTCTCTCTCTCTCTCTCTCTCTCTCTCTCTCTCTCTCTCTCTCTCTCTCTCTCTCTCTCTCTCTCTCTCTCTCCACATTTTCTATCTCTTTTAGTGCAAGAATGTAATCTCACCGAATTGCTCACCCAGCATCCCACTGCGATTTTCTAAGGAAGTCGGTCATAAAGAAAAGACTGAAAAAGAATACTCCCATTTACCGTAATCAAAATGATTCAGGCGTGACTTTTGGAAACACAAAAACCATAATTAAATAACAGGTCATTTTCTTGGATGTATACAACTATAATTGCAAGTATCTCTTACCTGGAAGATTTTTTTATGTTTAATAAATGTCTGATATTAGATCTAGCTGTGGGCTCTCGCACTTCATCTTTCTTTCCTAATTCGGGAATAAGAGTAAATCAAAGCAGTGCAAGGGCACAATGATATTATGACCTCCGCATCAAACTGGACTCCAGTATTTGAGGATATCTACGTCTTTCTTTTTCACCTCATGTCGTCTGTATCTCATTGTCCATTCAAGACGATAATTAACATGAATGTAGAAACACGATTGGGAACAAATCTATGTACTTTTACAAGAGAACGGTGAGACTTTACACACGCCTGCAGGTTAATTTACGCCATCAGGACAACAATTTACTTCCAATTTCAGGCTTTGCTGAGGTAACTTATAAAATACATTTTAGAATCTCTTACGACTGTTAAAACTGCAAATATAGCGGTTAACGTTTACCATAAAGTTTACGATTAGATTTGTCATTTAAATACTCTGAAACTATTCTATTGAAAACATTTTCTGAATTTGCAGGTTATACTCGTATCTCACTAGGAAGCTGTTAATAAGAACACTACTACTGCTACTTCTATTAGTAGTAATAATGATACAACTTCCATGTTAGAAAAAAAATCCCTGTCACATAAAAAGTTTAAATAAAATAACTGGCCATAAATCCCCCTTAATATACCGAGGAATCAGCTATCATAATTCATATCGATATTTCCTTATATCCTCTTGTTCCGACACTTGCGACATCTTCCGATTTCCAATAACACCATTCATGAAAAAAGGGAGAATCGTAATGTTATCTTCCGCGCGGAATGGGATCCTCGACGAGCCCATGTGTAATAAGAAAAAAAAAAACAATATTCGGATATAAAAATAAAGCTTTCCTGGAAACGAATAAAAAGAAATGAACTGAGGAAGACTGTTATTACAGGGTGCCGTATTTTTCATGTGTAATGGACCAATAAAAATGTTCTCTGGGCGACAAATCTGAAATGAACAATTAGAAGTTTCTTACCGTGAAAATAACTGAACTATAAAGATCTGTTTTGAGAAACACGCGAGAGAAGAGAAAAAGACCTTGAGCATTACTCTCTCTCTCTCTCTCTCTCTCTTTATATATATATATATATATATATATATATATATATATATATATATATATATATATATATATATATATATATATATATATATATACATACACACAATGTATATATAAATATATATGCATATGTATATATTTATATACACACATATATACTTCGAAGACAGGTTTGAGACTATTTCGTGGTCATAAACCTCCTCATAAAACTGCCATCTTCATGCATAAGTATGTGTTCTTCGAACTCAAAAAGAGGGTTGTCTGGAATAAAACTACACGGTGTATAAAGGTGTATTTTGCGTATGTGTGTATTCAAATTCTGATATCACATTAATCTTATATCTTTTATTTACATTCAGGATGATTTTCTACTTACACTTGACAGTAACAGTGAGCATAATTATCACACTTACACATTTCTTAATCAAGTAGACATTACACAACACTTGCAAGATCGCAGAGTCTAGCTGAGACCATAAGCCTTTCCTTTGGCCTTGAGAAGAAGGCTTAATATACCATATTCAGCACCTTTTTCCATCATAAGAGGAAATATTTCTCATTACATTGGAAGTAATTTCATTACAGTATGATATTTCTTCTGGTAATTCTTATTCATTTCTCTCCTAAGGTTCAGAATGAGTTGAACTGAATTTTTTCTGCCTTTAAATCGAACCATTGATATAAAACAATTATCAGTTGAAGACAAATATAATTTTACCCATTTTTGGAACAGGAATTTTTCTCAGCTATATAGATCATATTGAAACATACTGTCAACCAGTGCGTCACGTCTTCATGAATTGGATTTGCATTACCATATGGGAATACCTTGAAAAACAGAGATAAAATATAAAATTTCATTCTAACTAAACGTTAGGAATAAATTTTATACGGCCTATAAAATCCAACCGTACGACGTCAACCGATTTACTTCATCCAATGTTTATTGAATCAGCTTTCCAGAAATCAATATCGGATTCACTTTCTCCACGCCAGTCATGAATATGATTTAAAGAGTTCTGCTACAAATGTCGTAATCCGAGAGAGAGAGAGAGAGAGAGAGAGAGAGAGAGAGAGAGAGAGAGAGAGAGAGAGAGAGAGAGAGAGAGTCCCACTTGACCACAATTCACAACAGAAGTATATTTCTTAAGGTTGAGATCTCTGGAATGTGATTTGCCGACAAGAGAATTTCAGAGGGGACACGGGGCTGTAATGCCCTTAATATTGGAAACTCGAGGCATCAGTAAAGAGGGGCGCAAAGGAAACCGCAGAAGTAAAAAGAATTCATCCTGAGTCTTACTCATGGGATCTCTTTTCGTTTTATGCAAGGCGGGAGAGGGGGAGGGGGGGGATAAAAACAGAAAGAGGATGGGGAGGAATGTATGAGAATAAAAGCGGAGGAAAGAAGGGGAGAGAGTGAGCAGTAAATGGAAGTGTAAGCAACGGCAAGTGCTGGTAGCAAGTTGGTTTTGTGTAGGAGATTGAGGAGGACAAAATCAAGTATACCTTAGTTTAACCAGACCACTGAGCTGATTAACAGCTCTCCTAGGGCTGGCCCGAAGGATTAGATTTTATTTTACGTGGCTAAGAACCAATTGGTTACCTAGATACGGGACCTACAGCTTATTGTGGAATCCGAACCACATTATAACGAGAAATGAATTTCTATCACCAGAAACAAATTCCTCTAACTCTTCATTGGCCGGTCGGAGACTCGAACGTGGGCCAGCAAAGTGCTAGCCGAGAACGATACCGACCTGTCCAACGAGGAACTGAACATATCGAAGGAAAAGGAAAGGAAAGTGGAAGGTTTCATGTAGACAGGAGAGGTGGACAGGCTAGAGAATTGAGGGGAAAAAACGGGGAGACAGCAAGGAAATGAGAAATAGGGAAGACATTGTGGAGGAATGAATGGTAGGGTCACATAAACAAAACTGTGCTATCTTGGGGAAAGTTTTTTTTTTTTTTTTTGTTATACCAAACCACAAAAGCAACGAAGTAACAAAATTAGCAAATAGTCAGTCATACATCGTAACCAAATTGTCTTTCATAAATCAGAACTATCGCGTATTAAAATAATGTAATCGCTGTAAAGAGAAATGTTGTCAAAAAATTAAATAGTCATCGAAACATTCTTAATCACTAAAAGCCAACTAATAAATGAGTGATTAAAACACAATTTAACATTTTATTTCAAACCACAAATAATTTAATTGTGTATATGGTAACATCATGCATTAACTATATTTTAATGGAGAAGGGCTAAGCTTGCAGTTTTATTGAAGAGAGCGAAATATTACCTAAGGAACGTACTTCGTAAATGTATTGTAACTTTCAGTAACTGTAGCCTATTATCTGCATGTTTATAAATGGCATAGAATTAAAAGCAAAAATTATAAAAGTAAACAGTTCGGTATTGCTAAACATTTTGGCATTAAAAGTTTTCTCTCTCTCTATATGTGTGTCTTAGTTACACACACACACATATGTGTATATATATATATATAATATATATATATATATATATATATATATATATATATATATATATGAATTTTCATTACACTTTAAAGTTTTTTTAATTTTCACAAGCATTATATAAAAATGAATTTTTATCACACCAGTGTGATTTTTTATACACAAACATTAAGCTACAAATGTCGTTTAATATCCAATTCGCTATACCTCGGAAATAATACATGCATATATATGTATATATAATATGTAAATATTGTGTTACATTATTTACATGTTATGAGTTAGCACTCCTGGTGTTAAGAGAAAATATAGATCCTCTGATGGAGGAAAGAGCAACGAAAAATTGCTCTATGATCTGCGGCGGTAATGATCAGGAATGTCTGCCCCTCAGCTATTGAAAGCACTGAATAGGTCATTAAATAAAGTCGGATGGAGAAGTAAAATCAATAAAAAAAGACGAGACGTTTCTAAAAACGGGAATGATGACTGATGATAAACAGAACAAAAAAAAAAAATTGTGGGACAAGTGTCAATGGAGTCTTCAAAGGAGAGAGGTGAAAGAGAAGGATTATTTTTAATGTACATCTAAGCTGTAATACGTAAAAGTGCAAGATTGTGGGGATATCTTTATCGTTGTTGCTTATGGAAAAGGTTGTTAACCCTTCACAGGGCTCAGTCTACTAATACAGGGTCATCAGTTTAAAAACGTTCACTTTGGACAAAGCATTTCGCTACGGGTCCCATTTCTTTACTATCCTTGTCAATTAAAAAAAAACTTTTTTCAGATACTAAAGTTCGCTAGCATTTGGCAGTTATTCTTCCTACTTCTTCTTTATCTTACATGATGCTTTGGATCCTCTTAACAGATCAGTCTTCTGTGAACTTTGTTGGGTGATCTTAGTTATAAAATTTTCCCTGAAAAGAAACATAATCGCCGAACTAGAGATGATAAGTTTTCCAGCGTCAGTTAATTAAGGAGGTAATGACATGAAACTTGTATCTTCATTTCCTATTCTAATGCATATTAAAAACTCATCATCCTGAGTTACTACCACTTAGGGGAAGTGGGTAATATATATAATAATATATACTGATATATATATATATATATATATATATATATATATATATATATATATATATATATATATATATATATATATATATAATCAGCAGAAGCAACTCGTTCGCTATACCGTGCGATCACTGTTGTTAAGTATCTTAGATATCTTTATGGTATATTAATTCTTGTTCTCAAGGCCAAAGAAAGGGCTTATGGTGTCAGCTAGACTCTGGGATCTTGCAACTGTTGTGTAATGTCTACTTGATTAGGAAATGTGTAAGTGCGATAAGTATGCTCACTGTTACTTTCAAGTGTAAGTAGAAAACCATCTCGATGCTCTTTTGTTTGTTTTGGTTTTGGTATGGAATGTGAATAAAATAAATAAAATTAACGTGATATCAGAATTTTAACACACACTTACACAGATACTCCCTTTACACACCGTGAAGTTTATTCAAGACAACACTGTTTGTGAGGTCGAAGGACACATACTTATGCATGAAGACGGCAGTTTTATGAGGAGGTTTATGACCACGAAGTAGTCTCAAACCTGTTGACAATATATGAGGAAAGGAATCTTGTTTGCTCGCCTAAACAATTCCTCCACAGAGATATCGTTTTCGTCGTCTTTCAGGACATGAAATATTTTGCTTTATGTACGTATTAAAATTGCTGAAATTCAGAGCTGTACAAAATTACACAATTTTTCTCTCACCTTCGTGAAGACAATGAAAATGATTGTAAAGCCTTTGCTTCATAATGTCTTGTCTTCTAGCTTATGCTGGTTAAATACCGGAAATGTACACATGTACGACCACTATTTGAATCTTCATTTTCGCTTCAAGAAATTTGTTCAAACGTGTACAGTACCTTTTTTGTTCAGGTAAACAGTCTTTAGAATTGACTGTTCCAAGTTTGAGTCATTTTTTAAAATATCAATATTAACGAATTTCTATTCGCTTTACGGCAAAAATATTTGCATCTTAGGGGAAACGGTAGTTTATATTACGGTTATGCATGAATTATGAAAATCCATCTAGGTTTTCCCACATAAAATATTTACCAAAATTTACGCATCTGATATCACATACTATTTTGAAGGTCGGTGAATGCATTTGCTTCTGTATTCAAGCTATTTCTGACAAATGATTTTTCTTGCAAATATGCGCAGAAATCATGTTGACTGCAGTTCTGTGGCACAATGTTGTGAAGACAAAATTATAGAGTTTACCTTATTGCGATGAGTTTTACCAGTTACGTTGCTGATGTGATGAATCCAGCATAAATGGTTTCATTTGTTTGCAAACCTGGAAGGTTACGGTACTATTAGCAGTTTTTACCAGTTTCCTACAATTTCTTTTCATTAAAATATCTTTCACTGCAGTAATGTCTGCTTTTCTGAGAAAGTTTAAACATTCCAGCCGGACTTCAAGTTTAATTAGGAAGGCAATGGGTTCGATCAGATTGAAAGATTTATAATTATGGACTAACATTAAAAAAAATTTTGTACCGTTTTTCCTCAATAATTGATTAGAAATATAGCACATGAATATCAACATAAAAATCTCATTGATCAGTCGAATTATCTACAAAATCGAGTTAGGATTCAAATGGCTGAGCAAGGTGAATAAGAATCCTTTAGAATCAATACTTAACTAATTTACAAGCGGCATGTCTAGAACTGATTGGTCGAATATCCTCTTTCTTGAATTCAGTCATTTTCGAATCGAATTATATTGTGAGGCCAGTTTTAGTAGATATAAATCAATCAGTCAATCGAATCGAAATAGGTAGCTTCGCGAACACAAAAATCCCTCAGTTTTATTTATTCACTGATCAGATGCCGAAGCCTAGGAATCTTATTGACAGAGAAATGATCTTTCTTGAATGTAGTTTGTGCGTATTCATACTGAAATTACGTGTTAAAATAATGTAAATAAAAAACTGTTCATTTATTTCCACCTTGTGAGAAAATTAAGAATTCTGATGGACTGATAAAATAACCTGATCAATAACCGCGTGAGTTAGCATGGCGTGGAGATGAACCCCAATCTAATACTAGAGACGTTTAGCATTGACACCTGAATGATCTGGTTAATGTAACATTTTATCCACAGGATCATCAATATATATATATATATATATATATATATATATATATATATATATATATATATATATATATATATATATATATACGTGTGTGTGTGTGTGTGTGTGTGTTTGTATGTACATATATACATATATAAATGCGTTTCTTCGTTGGTAATACTGCCATTTTTATGTTCCTCAATAGATTTCTGAGGAACATACAAAACGAAAATATTGTCAACTAAGAAACGTATCAGCAATTATTTTCCACAGGGTCTTCTTATGGTGTTTTATATGGATTACCCAAGACGCACAAACCCAATGTTACACACACACACACACACACACACACACACACACATATATATATATATATATATATATATATATATATATATATATATATATATATATATATATATATATATATATATATAGTTTTAATTTACAATTCTGGTTCCAGGATTTGCAGTAACAACCTTCTTACATAAAGATGAAGAAGTAAGGAGGTTTGAGGTCATTCTGACTAGTATATATATATATATATATATATATATATATATATATATATATATATATATATATATATATATATATATATATATATATATATATATATATATATATATCTATTTATTTATATGTATATATATATGTGTACATATATACATATATACTAGTCAGAATGACCTCAAACCTCCTTATTTCTTCATCCGTTTGTAAGAATGTTGTCACTGCAAATCCTGGAACCACAACTGCAAATTAAAACAATAGTCCCAAACGAAGAATGATGGGAGTTCATTCTTGCCCATACATACATTTACATGTCGAGTTCCGATGTAATATTCGAGAGGTGGAATAGACCCATCCTCACCGTAGCAGTTTTTATAGCTTAAATGGCTCTCTGGCTAAAAACTGATAGTGTGCCAGTTGAATGGATTGCAGTTCAGGGTACTTAGGGTGTCTGAATACTATAAGGGCAAGGTTCAAAACGCTGGTTAGTGGTATGATTAATCTTTCCCTGTAAATGGGTAAAGCTTATAGAGATAAGTTAAAGAATTATAGAGTTAACATTACATATTTTACCAGGAAGTTGCATGGTAGTGTTTCAAGTAAGGGAGTAGGACAGATGTCAACATTATTGACATAGGAGGTGCATGGTTTGATAATGAAAGGAAGATGACAATGGCCTCCAAGAAAAGGCTATTAGGTGACATGCACGTAATGAGAGAAGTAACTGTCATCCAAAGAGGTTGAAGGGGAAGTGGATGATGTGCCAGACTACAGCTTTTCATTTATCAGGTTTTAAACTGGGCCGCAGAATCAGAGCGAAACCATAGAAGTTACGACATAAATCGTAATCATCATCGCCGTCTCTAAAAGATATGTGCCTCTGTGAAATTCCTCCACTAATGTCTTTCCTGAGCTTTTACTTCCACTAATTTCCACTCAACCAAGCTTCCCATCACACAGTTCTCATGTAGGGAAGTCGAGGTCTTTCAACTCTCCTGTTCCTCAGAGGACCTCATCTGACACAGAGCAATATTCATCTTCCCTTCAGCATTACCTCATCTACGTATAGAACTCCCGCAACTTCCCTTTGTTCTATTTCTGGCAACTGACTCCTATTGTTTTTTTTAAAGCTTCATTATTAAACTGATACAATGTTTAAGATGTACTTTCATTCCATACCAAGATTGATGTCCATTCATCAAGGCAGACCGTACGGATTAAAGTATAATCTGGTTATTATCTCTTGAATGAAGAGTAAATCACCAATCAAAAATTGTAGCCCTGCTCAAGATGACACTATAAATAATACTAACAGCGGGAAGATTAAGTGGTTGAGTTCTTTGTCTTCCCGACTTCAGACTGGGACGCCTAGCAAGTCATTGGCCTTAATCAGCTTGGAACTGCGCTCGAAAGGAATGCGTTATCCTTCCGTGAATTTAGTCATTGAATCCTCCATGGATTCTATCACAATATTGTTAAGATGAATCGTTTTTATAAATGTAAAGAGACGGAATTCTTATTTACTACCTCAATCATTCGCTTGCGAACTGGTGTTAGTGTTAGTATGTATAATAACTGTATAGTTACTTTGCGGACAGCACACGTGCATAATTATAATATATATATTTCGTATGCTACGTAATATAAGGTGAAAAGATTCTAAAACAACAACAAAGATTGAAAAAAAAAATTAAACAAATATGCGATCAGAAACGTGATTACCATTGCTTCGTACTCTACCTAATAGGATGGCAAAAGTCTACTTTGAAAAACTTCAGGTATTTTTTAAAATCTTGCTTGCTTTTGAAAATAAATCCATGGAGTCAACTAAGGCAGATATCTCATCTCAGTGATGGTCACAGAATTCAAATGTTATCTCGATCAACGAAGGAAACTGACCAGACAATGGTAGCGTAACGTAATGTAGGCTAACTGTTATATATTGTTTATAGCAAAACTGTTTATAAAGTTCATACCGGTGAGGTGTATTCGTGAGAGCTTAAGTCTGTCGCGTGTATTTATATACGCCTATGTGCATGATAGAGAGAGACACACACACACGCACACACACACACAGGGATCTTTGACGACTAAGCTATCTCAAAATATATGAAAACCCCGCCATGCTGACTCACATGATAGATTACGTAGATATGACAGAAACTGATGTCCATTCCAATAGCAATCAAACATCAAAAAGCGCAAATCTTCCATTTTAGCTGCACGACACAAGAATAAGGGAGAATCACCGAACACCAAATGTATTTCTTTTTCGGTTTAACTTATAGATTCTGGAGAATGATAGAAAATCTATCTGAAGGAGTATCAAATTTCAAGGGTTACATAAGATGAACTGGGTCAGAAGAATAGCAGAATACTTTCTTTTATTTTGAGAGCTGAGTTTTTGTTTAAAAAGAACAACCAGTAAAGTGACTGAACACATTTATTTGAAAGCAATTATTAATATATCTCACTAGGGTAAAGAATAAAAGAAAATTTCTATGTAATGTATGTTCTAATTTCTCGAAATATAATTCAACATTCTGAAGTGGGAGTACACCTATAAATATCTCAGGAAAATGTTCTAAATAGGCTCCATTAATTGGTATTAGGCCATGAATTTCTTTATTTCTAAACTTACAATTTGGTCACATGGCTAAAACATGGTCATTAATTTCAACGTAT
>JANJGK010000005.1:70141689-70146689 GCA_039081455.1 Macrobrachium rosenbergii | reverse complement strand
AGTAATGCCTATGGTGCGACACGAAAGGTGCGCTGATGGCACTACCCACCTACAGGATCCTCTGAAGACTGGTGGGAACGTCGGAGTGCGAATAATTTGGTTCGGCTGTGCGCTACGTTCTAAGGTATATGAGAGTATAGTATAATTTTGTGGTTGTGTTTGAATGGAACATGCCCCTGAAGTATGCTTCTCTTCATTATTCATGTTACTTTAAGGTACAGGTGTTGTATAGCATTGTCCGTGTGTGTTTTGCGTAAACCAAATAATAAATTGGGCCTGTTTTCAAGTAAAGAAAAGAACAAATTACATTATCTGAATAGCAATGGCATTAGCAACAGATTCCCCTCCAGCACCATCTCACTACCCCTTCGATCCCTAACAGCCTTTTTTGTCTGAATGAATGCCAGATTTATCATACCCAGATCCAAGATGGATGCCTCCCTATTCTATTAAGTCCCAATCATTAACGTGTTACGTTGCAATGAAGAAGGCGGAGCAGTCTGAAACGGTCGTCGTAGTCAGTCATGAACTCGAGCAAGAAGGGATTTGATCGACTACTGGCAAATATCAGTGTTGTGTTAAGTGGACGATGCCACACTGCAGCTACCTTAAAACTGTGTGTGTGTGAGAGAGAGAGAGAGAGAGAGAGAGAGAGAGAGAGAGAGAGAGAGAGAGAGAGAAGAGAGAGAGAGAGAGAGAGAGAGAGATTATTTATAAAAATAATTTTAAGTTTATGATTAATAAAAATCTAAAAATGAAGACAGAAAGCGTTATTAGAAAATACCTAACACAGGTGACCAGCATTCTTACACACAACTGGACACGACTGAACATGCACCTATAGTGGTAATTACGGAGGAGTTATTAATCAAATTGTAATCACGAGATTTTACAAGAGATACTAATAAAGATGGATGGCCTGAAGACAATCATTCATTTTCCAGGCTGATAAGATGAAAGATGATCATTTCTATGAGGCAAGGAACCAATTACAATCATCGACTTGTCTATCATCGAAATCTTTTATATTTTCTCACGCCTGTCAAAAGACACGAAGACCGGAGAGCCCAGGGAGAAAATTTTGTTAATGGGCGGTGATAAATACCAATGCGATTCATAAGTATATACATAGCATCAGGCAGACAAATTTGTATCTAAATGGTTTCTGACTTAATTGATTATTACATTTACGTACTTAGAAAATCAACAAGAAGGGTTTAAAGACTTCGGGCCTCTTATAACTTACTACCAGGTCCGAGAGTGAACATTTATTCATTTTCATAAAAACTGGTACATCAAATTTTGTATAATTCTACTATCATCAGGCAAAAAAAAAAAAAAAAAAAAACTATTTGAAAATATAACCTTCCTTCCGGACATATAAACCATGGATATTTTAGGCAGAACATTTTTTGACAAGTTTTTCGGTAAACCAATTTAAAAAAACGAGGATTTGTTTGGCTCATTTGTTTACAAATATTTTATGAACATTTTTTTTTAGACATTATTAACTCTTAACTTATATTCCTACATGACATCGTACGTAATCAGAAACTGACAGTATCACATGAACTATCTTTACAAAAACATAAAATTTTCAAATTTTTATGATTTCATAACGCAAGTTTTCTTTATTTTCATTGAAAGTAGATTTATGCATCTAAACCAAAAACAACCTTCTATCCTGAGTGTATGATCTACTTTTATTTATTGTTCCATTCACATATCTTACACAAACTGGGTTGATCAGTGACTACAGCCAGCAATGTCTCGCGTTGTACCGAATACATCCTGTTCAGTTCAATATTTTTCTTCTGAAATTTTCTTTCAGTAATACAGCTCAGGTCTCGTGATATTATAGAAATTTACTAAGTACATTAGTAATTCACATCGCCCGCTATATTCACCAGAAATAAGATATATATATATATATATATATTATATATATATATATATATATATATATATATATATATATATATATCCATATCTATATGTATATATATATATACATATACATACATATATATAATATATATATATATATATATATATATATATATATATATATATATATATATATATATATATATATATATATATATATATATAGTATATAGCTGTACCGCTTATGTCTTATGTAAACATTTTTCTTTTAGGAGCAAATTGGAAAATATCATGGATTTTAAAAAATCTGTTTATGTCTGTTAACAAATTAATTTAAACATAATCCGAGTCATGCAGTTATTATAATCGACACCATCATCATTTTACCAGAATTCATGATGCAATAAATGTCACGAGGGCTTGCTGTTTCATCAATCTCTCAACAGCTTCATTCCTGCGTTCATTAGACGTCAAGTTCATCGGTCGTTTTTTAATGTTCCGCTTCTTCGGAGGGTAGAGGCAGTGATGTAAGTACATATAAGGGTTCTGCTTATAAAGCGATGTAAGAGACTCATGAGCTCTATCTCTTTTATTTCAAGAAAACTTACTAATCAGGAAAGGCCATTCTGCCTCAGAATTATTTTCAAGGATATTTTCTTTTTACATATTAACATTTCGTTGAAAACTGCTGGCAACTTGAGAGAATCTAACGATAATCACAAAATGTTGAAATAATACGTGCAACGACAGTATAAAATGCTTGCTCAACGAGGTTCAAATCTTCAATTTCTTTAAACAGAAAAGTTCCTACAGCGATGTTAATCCAAATACAACAAACCTAAGCAGAAAATTGAAAAATACGATACTGATCACGCTCTATTTTAGTACAATTATCGGAAACACGAAAACTTGAGCAGAAAAACTGAACATTTACCGAGAACAGAACAACATATGACCACTAAATTTTATAACGATAAAGAAAAAGAGAACACTATTTGCTCTTGGTATAATGAGGCAATGAATTCATAGCGAGACACTGGAAAGGCAACGTACATTAAACTGAAATCCTTTTGTTTTTGAAGTTTCTCTTTCTCTCTCTCTCTCTCTCTCTCTCTCTCTCTCTCTCTCTCTCTCTCTCTCTCTCTCTCTCTCTCTCTCTCTCAGATGGTTGGTTTCTTGAATAATTATCAGCTCAAAAGAACTCTAAACTTCCATTTCTCATCCTTCTCCATCTCCCACGCATACCTTTCCACCCCAATACAGACTTCACAGGACCCTTGACGGATATTGGGGGATTATTTACATAAGGCTCTTAAGACCTTCGCCTACTGGGTCCGAAACCAAGAAACCATGGATCAGGGTTATTAAGTCGACCATGTTTGATCTCTTAAAAGGCTTTTAGGAGCCGAGGAAACAAACCAACTGAATAGTTTTACACAGGGATATCGCTTTCACTTATGTTAGGAACGAAGAGGGAATCGGCTTTAGCAACATATTAATGGGTTGCTTTACATCGTTGGTGTTTCAGATGCAACATATATTTTCTGCCAATTTTTCGCCCAATAATGTGAATGAGATGCGGTTTGAAGAATATGATGCGATCTTGTTTGTGTTTCTACCCCCGGTGAAAATGTGTTGATGGATCTTTTAGATAGTAGAAGTTCTTGTGTGGTGGGTATTATATACACATATATATATATGGTATATATATATATATATATATATATATATATATATATATATATATATATATATATATATGCATGTACATGCATGTACACTAACACATACGCACACACGTATATGTATGTGTATACATATATATAGACATATATATACTGTATATATATATATATCTATATCTATATATATATATATATATATATATATATATATATATATATATATATATATATATATATTCATTTAACGTGCTTTTTCCCATTTTTCATATGTGGTAAGCACGGTGCCTTCTTTTGAAGGACTTTGATTTGGCGTTGGGGTAGGCCGTAGCCTCGATCGGCTGCCATGCCTAACATCGCTTAGACCCCGGTAGCACATGTGTATATGTATCATGCCAAATCCCCAGCTCCCTTTCTCCCAGCAGCGAGGAGACGTGAGCAGTTAGGCCAACAGTTCGAAATGTGTGAGGCGTCTGTTATGTTTTTTAGAAGATGTTGGAGTGGCTTTGTTTGTGTGTGTATTAGTCTGTAACACCCATTTGCTTTCAGAAAAACTATCCGTTGATTACGTACATAATCCTGGGGGTGTCTACACGGATAGCAAAAGCGTCCACCCCTCTGACCGGTCGGCTGCGGATTTGAACCCACGACACAGACTTCTTATGAAGTCCGAGTCTGCTGCTCTACCAACCGAGCCATCGGGGCTCTCTCTCTCTCTCTCTCTCTCCTCTCGCTCTCTCTCTATCTCTCTCTCTCTCTCTCTCTCTCTCTCTCTCTCTCTCTCTCTCTCTCTCTCTCTCTCTCTATATATATATATATATATATATATATATATATATATATATATATATATATATATATACATATATATATACTGTACATATTAACCCAGCAATAACCCTTGACATGATGTGGCGTGCGTATGTGTGTGGTGGTTGTTTATGTGTGATATGTCTGTCAATATTGAGGTGCAGTGTTATCTGTAACATCTCAGACCATAAAAAACCCGAATGAAACTTTAAAAAACGGACAAAAGGAAATATGGAGGAAATAGAGTGTAAAAGATTCAAAGGATAGGTTTCAAAAACATCGCCAAGAGGGAAATGGAGAGTTGAAAAATATACCAGTGAAATTCATCGTTCTGCAGTTTCTGCTTGAAATTAAAATCCATCTATCAGTAAATTAGACAATTTATGAAACACTTTTACAATTTTCATTTTCGACAAACAATTGTAGGAACTGGCAGGCCAGAACGTTAATTAAATGTAAGTCACTCTGTAATTCAGTCCATCAGTTTTACTGAGAGAGTATCAGTTGATACTGAATGTGAATAATTTTTTTATAATGCATCAAATTTTTATTCATTACGAAAAAAACCATTCACAGATTGATCACTTGTATTAAACCGGCTCACGCTTTAATGCCAACTTT
>JANJGK010000005.1:70129189-70136689 GCA_039081455.1 Macrobrachium rosenbergii | reverse complement strand
AAAAGAACAAGATATGTACCACACACACATGAAAACTTAAAATCCCGTGAAAAGGAACATTCGATTTCGAATTATTGTTTATAGAAGAGGAGGAGAAGCTGCCTCCAAGGAAACATTGTCAAATGATATTGCTGTGAAAATATATACCTCTCTCTCTCTCTCTCGCTCAGGAATATTCAACCACTAATCCACTGGATACGCGACTAGATATCGGAATGCTTTTCGAACCTGCATGGGAAGAGAGAGAGAGAGAGAGAGAGAGAGAGAGAGAGAGAGAGAGAGAGAGAGAGAGAGAGAGAGAGAGAGAGAGAGAGAGTGCTCTGCTTGGAATAAAACAAAGTCGATGGGATCTTTAAGATAGATTTTAGAAAATGCAGATTATCTCATTCATTCGCCAAACCAGCTATTTTGGCGCCCATCCTGTTATTCGTTTAAATTCTTAATACGCAGTGAGCCACAAAGTGTTTCATCAGAATGATACTACGATGTAAGTTTCCTTGACCCTGGATAAACAGGGAGAGGATACCAATGCATACGAGATTAGAGAAGACAGATTTATCCATGACTTGAATATGCATGAACTGTACCTGTTTACTTCACACGGACATATATACATATACATTTACATATACATATAAGTGTATTTATGTATGTGTATATATATATATATATGCATATGCATAAGTATATGTATGTATGTATATATATATATATATATATATATATATATATATATATATATATATATATATATACATGTGTGTATATTTATATGTATATGTGTGTGTCGCGTAGGAGCGGCATTTCAAACACTCGTTCCCATATGCTTTTATTAACCAACGAACTCAACCCTATGAATAGAAATTAATACATTAAACCCTGTTGATTTTACATTAATTACCATTTCATTCTAATATTTGCAAACACTAACTTCATATTTTATGAACAATTACTCAGTAAGCCGGATAAATTGCTTAGATACATTAACAATAGTTCTCCATTTCATACTGTCACAGTCAACTCAAGTCACATCTGTTGACAAAGCACTTCTGTTACGATATTTTTTCTTCAGCTTCCCTTCAGCGGTTTACAGATTATACAGATTATTTTCACAAAGCTATGCAGATCATCACAGCTCCTGCTCTTGATTAAGTTCTCAGGAGAATAATCCTAACAAAACTTATTTCCACTCCAATCAAGAAGTCAACAAGGCTGATCTTGTAAAAGCGAAGCACAGTTTCCTTAAACGAAATTACACAGTTAATTACCAAAAGTACATGGATGTTCGTTAAAGTGCTGTGAACTATCCATTCGATTTAAAGAGCGAGTTTCTTTTAGGTATTTCTGCTATTCTGATTGTTCATACACTATACACTATACATATATATATATATATATATATATATATATATATATATATATATATATATATATATAAAATATTATATTCGAACGGACGGGGAGAATACCTAATAAATGTTAGGTAGATGAATGCGAACAAGGAGTGCCTCAATATCCAGAAAAGGTGTTGAGTATGAGTGTGATTAGTCTTTTTCTTAGTGAATGAGGTGTTTAATGATGTGGAAGTTCTCTGCACAGTGGGTTCATCCGCGATGCAGCAGTTATGTTTAAATACGGCAGTGATCATTGATTCGTCTTTTCTCAGGGCTCTCCTTTATTAGGGAAAACGAAATAAAGCTGAAAATGCTCCTTAACACTGATACTAATTCACAATTGGAATGATTGATGGACACCAGGCCGACAACAAATGAAGATCAAAGCATTCCCAAATTTCTTTTCATACACTTAAGCAGAAAGACACCTGTCATGGGTAAAAAAAAAAAATACATACAGCCATACATAAGAAGACACACAAACAATCCTACTCAAATACCATCAGGCAAATAAATCAAAAAGAAAAAATATAAAGGGCGAAGGAAAGTTACAGAAGCAAAGTTGGTCGAGCAATTTTCGTTCCATTATCAAAGACAGGAGTATTTATCTTTACTTAAAAGAGCAAAATAAAAACGAAAAAGAAAGGAAAATGAGAAGGAACGCATCACTTAAGCTTGAGAGAGGATGAATACATTCAGGAATTGGGAGTCGAAAAACATTTAGCGCTTAAGAGCATTTGCCGCAAATAAAAAGCCGTAAAAGATACATTCTTTGGGCAAGCAACAATGGTGGAAACGAGAAGTTTAGGCAGATAAGGTGTGTGGGAGAAGAGGTTTTATTTATATACGAAGAATCCTCTATGCAAAGAAGCACAAGCACGCAGTTTTAAACACAGCATGTTTTTAAATCCTTATCCTCGCACACACATTGATTCTTGTTTGTAACAAGTATGAATGATATAACAGATATGAGAAAGCAAATTCAGGTGGTTTTTTAAGATGTCATCAAATAAGATAAATTACCTTTAGACAACTTTTGTTTCTATTTTTCTAATGGCTTGGCACATAAATTTTCCTTCTTCATAGAAGAAATATTCTTTTCCTTCATCATGATTCAAAATACTTCCAAAATAAGTTAGCATGTAAAAATTTTAACAAAATAACTCATGTAAATATCGTGAGGTGGGAAAAGAACGCCTGGCATAAAAATCACATTATACGATTCCTCAGCATCTCGCACTGAATACTAAAACGCGCACTCTAGCCCCTTGTTTATTATCTAAAGATACACATACATAATTAAACTGCAATGAAATTTTACTTTCATGAAAAACTAAAACTGTGCTAATCATCAGGTTAATCTGTTATTATATGCTATCAAATGAATAGCAGTTTCGTCAGATGTATCAAATCAGAGATTATACCGATATAATATCACCAAGAGTTGCCTTCGACTCAGATCACTCAAAATTCTGTAAGAAATTCTTATGCGGAAAACAAAGAATGCGGCTTAACTTTTTGTATCATGTTAAAACTATGCAATACGAAATGAATTCCCATAACTTACGTTATGAAATGATATCTTGGTATAATGATATCTGTTATGCAATGGTATTTTCCTAAAGCCCCAGCAAAATTGAAGTTCAAACTGACCATTCGGACTGATTAAACAAATATGATCTTTTTCAACTGCCCAGTGTAAGATGGATACATTTGTGCGAGTGAGTTTCCGTTGGAGGGTATTAAGTAACAGAGATTTCACGTATATATAAAATCATGCTTTCACATCTTACGAATTCATAACTCGCATGCACCAAATTTTAATACTGTATACTACTCTTACCTATTTCCATGACACGCTATTGTGTAAAAGTCAAACACCAACACACCATAACAAACGTAGCATTCAGTATAAGCAACAGGTTTGCGTCAAATATATAACATGCTGGTTTTAGATGCTTTACGCCAACCAGCCTAATAGCTATTCTATAGCGTATGAGATCACAAATGAAGCACTATTGCAAGAGGATTTCATCTCAAAATAGACCCAGCTATTCAATGGCGGGGAGCGGGAAGGGAAAGAGGAATCATGGAGTCGATGGAAGCTTTGCTCCCTGAACTTGCAAGCTGGATGTGCTCAAGCATGATAACATTTTCGGCTTTATTCCTTACCATAAAGAGGAATATCATTGGTTACTGTTTGCTGAGAATTTTTAAATATATAAATATATTTTGCTTTGGAAGATAATTTTACACAATAAAATAAAAGTAAAAAATGCTCAAAACAACTGCATTCAAAAGTTGATACGCGCGAGAATTGTTGAAGCGGATTTAAGTGCAACCTTTGACTGTTTTAACTATAAGCATATCGCAATGCATTTAAGCTTTATAACTTCGAGACAGATGTTACTGATGGTGTTTTTAAGGGACCATTACCTCCTATCTCTGGTGCTCTGCTAGGTAACTGTGTTCATGCTCATGTAGCTGTAATTTCTACTTGTAATATGAATTTGGATAACTATTTTCCCTTTTAGTCTCTCTCTCTCTCTCTCTCTCTCTCTCTCTCTCTCTCTCTCTCTCTCTCTCTCAGACTTAGCTTTGAATCCTAGCTATGAGAGGTGTATTATGTGGACCATGTGCATGATTTGTAGCGAAACAGACTATTCTAAACAACACGACTCTTACAAAACCGCCACCTACTGTTAATTTTATAATGGTCAAACTCCCCTTAATAATAGTGTGAATTTATTATAACTAAAGCTGTTTTTGTGTGTTTGTATTATGAAAAGATATTGGTCATAATACCATTTGGTTTCTGCCATTCCTGGAATGTTGACCTTCAAGAAACAAACTTTTGGGCCTGGTGGTTTTCACTTTCCTTTATAATTGATTACTGCTTCTGCCATCGTCTGAAGATTTCCTAACTGACCATGGTACACGAAGATTATCTGAAAATACTTCTATCGTGACGATAGTTAGTTTGTCCTGATCGCCATCATAAATATTCTAAATTTGAATATCGTAAATCTGTAGCAAATCGTATGGTCAGCGTTACGGGTGATGGTGCGATCAAGACAAGCAATTTAGTTGAACTCGGTAGATTGTCATAAAGATATAACAGCCACGGCCCATGAAACTTTAAGGTGGTGGTCTGTGTTGTTGGCCACGATCATGGATAACTCTAACCTTAAATAAGTGTAAGTAGAAAACCATCCCGATGTTCTTTTGATTGTTTTGGTTTTGGTATGGAATATGAATAAAATGTATAAAATTAATGTGATATCAGAATTTTAACACACACTTACACAGATACCACTTTACAAACTGTGAAGTTTACTCAAGACAACACTGTTTGTGAGTTCGAAGGTCACATACTTATGCATGAAGACGGCAGTTTTATGAGGAGGTTTATGACCACGAAGTAGTATCAAACCTGTTGACAATATATGAGGAAAGGAACCTTGTTTGCTCGCCTAAACAAATTATTCCTCCACAGAGATATCGTTTCCGTCGTCTTTCAGGACATGAAATATTTTGCTTTATGTACGTATTAAAATTGCTGAAATTCAGAGCAGTACAAAATTACAAAATTTTTCTCTCACCTTCGCGAAGACAATGAAAATGATTTTAAAGCCTTTGCTTCATATGTCTTGTCTTCTAGCTTATGCTGGTTAAATACCGGAAATCTACACATGTACGACCACTATTTGAATCTTCATTTTCGCTTCAAGAAATTTGTTCAGACGTGTACAGTACCTTTTTTGTTCAGGTAAACAGTCTTTCGAATTGACTGTTCCAAGTTTGAGTCATTTCTTAAAATATCAATATTAACGAATTTCTATTCGCTTTACGGCAAAAATATTTGCATCTTAGGGGAAACGGTAGTTTATATTACGGTTATGCATGAATTATGAAAATCCATCTAGGTTTTCCCACATAAAATATTTACCAAAATTTACGCATCTGATATCACATACTATTTTGAAGGTCGGTGAATGCATTTGTTTCTGTAGTCAAGCTATTTCTGACAAATGATTTTTCTTGCAAATATGCGCAGAAATCATGTTGACTGCCGTTCTATGGCACAATGTTGTGAAGACAAAATTATAAAGTTTACCTTACTGCGATGAGTTTTACCAGTTACGTTGCTGATGTGATGAATCCAGCATAAATGGTTTCATTTGTTTGCAAACCTGGAAGGTTACGGTACTATTAGCAGTTTTTACCAGTTTCCTACAATTTCTTTTCATTAAAATATCTTTCACTGCAGTAATGTCTGCTTTTCTGAGAAAGTTTAAACATTCCAGCCGGACTTCAAGTTTAATTAGGAAGGCAATGGGTTCGATCAGATTGAAAGATTTATAATTATGGACTAACATTAAAAAAAATTTTTTACCGTTTTTCCTCAATAATTGATTAGAAATATAGCATATGAATATCAATATAAAAATCTCATTGATCAGTCGAATTATCTACAAAATCGAGTTAGGATTCAAATGGCTGAGCAAGGTGAATAAGAATCCTTTAGAATCAATACTTAACTAATTTACAAGCGGCATGTCTAGAACTGATTGGTCGAATATCCTCTTTCTTGAATTCAGTCATTTTCGAATCGAATTATATTGTGAGGCCAGTTTTAGTAGATATAAATCAATCAGTCAATCGAATCGAAATAGGTAGCTTCGCGAACACAAAAATCCCTCAGTTTTATTTATTCACTGATCAGATGCCGAAGCCTAGGAATCTTATTGACAGAGAAATGATCTTTCTTGAATGTAGTTTGTGCGTATTCATACTGAAATTACGTGTTAAAATAATGTAAATAAAAAACTGTTCATTTATTTCCACCTTGTGAGAAAATTAAGAATTCTGATGGACTGATAAAATAACCTGATCAATAACCGCGTGAGTTAGCATGGCGTGGAGATGAACCCCAATCTAATACTAGAGACGTTTAGCATTGACACCTGAATGATCTGGTTAATGTAACATTTTATCCACAGGATCATCAATATATATATATATATATATATATATATATATATATATATATATATATATATATATATATATATATATACGTGTGTGTGTGTGTGTGTGTGTGTTTGTATGTACATATATACATATATAAATGCGTTTCTTCGTTGGTAATACTGCCATTTTTATGTTCCTCAATAGATTTCTGAGGAACATACAAAACGAAAATATTGTCAACTAAGAAACGTATCAGCAATTATTTTCCACAGGGTCTTCTTATGGTGTTTTATATGGATTACCCAAGACGCACAAACCCAATGTTACACACACACACACACACACACACACACACACACACACACACACACACACACACATATATATATATATATATATATATATATATATATATATATATATATATATATATATATATATATATATATATAGTTTTAATTTACAATTCTGGTTCCAGGATTTGCAGTAACAACCTTCTTACATAAAGATGAAGAAGTAAGGAGGTTTGAGGTAATTCTGACTAGTATATATATATATATATATATATATATATATATATATATATATATATATATATATATATATATGTATGTATGTATGCATACACACACACACACACATATATATATATATATATATATATATATATTTATCTATTTATTTATATGTATATATATGTGTGTACATATATACATATATACTAGTCAGAATGACCTCACACCTCCTTATTTCTTCATCCGTTTGTAAGAATGTTGTCGCTGCAAATCCTGGAACCACAACTGCAAATTAAAACAATAGTCCCAAATGAAGAATGATAGGAGTTCATTCCTGCCCATACATACATTTACATGTCGAGTTCCGATGTAATATTCGAGAGGTGGAATAGACCCATCCTCACCGTAGCAGTTTTTATAGCTTAAATGGCTCTCTGGCTAAAAACTGATAGTGTGCCAGTTGATGGGATTGCAGTTCAGGGTACTTAGGGTGTCTGAATACTATAAGGGCAAGGTTCAAAACGCTGGTTAGTGGTATGATTAATCTTTCCCTGTAAATGGGTAAAGCTTATAGAGATAAGTGAAAGAATTATAGAGTTAACATTACATATTTTACC
>JANJGK010000005.1:70091689-70119189 GCA_039081455.1 Macrobrachium rosenbergii | reverse complement strand
CTTTCTGTTTATTACCCTTTGACAATTGACCATCTGGTATTCTTGCTCTTTTTGCTTACTTTGTAACCTTCTTTATATTTTGTGCCTCATTCGTGCCCCGACGATGCGTCAATAAACGTGAAAGGGCTTGGTACTGAACTTCTGCCTGTCTTTTTCCTGTGGGATTCGCTTATACACTGAAGTCACGTGCATCTACTGTGATTTTTTAAGCATAAATATATATAATATATATATATATATATATATATATATATATATATATATATATATATATATATATATATATATATATATATATATATATATATATATATGTATGTATGCTCATTCAAGAAATCTTAAACGGTGAAGCAAATATATATGTATACTTATTCAAGAAATTTTAAACGTTGAAGTAAGTTATCTAGGAAAAATATAATTATCTATTTCTTTTCATCCACTGTCTTCAAATCTTGCCTAAAACGATATTTAACCATTTTGGAATTTGTCCTGTATTTTATCTAAAAGAAGACAAATTTATTATGCTAACTTGTTAAACGAACTGTTCTAGTAGAATTGTTTTGATAATTAGTTAATGGCATTGAATTTCGTAATATGCCCTGCCTTTGGAATACATCTATGTTCAAGAGGGTTTTGTTTTCATGAAAGAAATCTATTTAAAAAGAATATCTCTTCAATCCTAAACTCTTAAAGAACTTCGCAGTTGAGGCTCAGAGCTGCTTACATCGGAACTCCGGAGATGTTGTCAGGAGCGACGGGAAACTTTGCTCGTTCAAGAAGTCTTTCATAAAACAATCGATGCCTTCACTGCCAGACTTTGGAAAAAGTTAACGTGGTCCTATTAAGTGGAGTTTTAAAGACTATATTAACAGCATCCTCATAATCATCATAATTGTCAGTATCATGATCATAGCAGCAAATACCACTTAAAACTTGGATACCACTTAAAACTTGGTTTCAAGTAAAACTGAACTTACGAATTTCATAAACAGATTTAAGATTCACGAAGTCTATGAGTAACTAAGGGATAAGCAGGAGTGCTGTCGCAATCTTCTATCCCCAGTTTACCACAACTGAACACCCCCTTCATACAGTCCCTACACTACCCCTTAATGGGGTAGTACAGCTGGTGAAGGAGGTACTCAGTTGTGGGAAACGTCAGGTATCAAGTGAGCGGGTTCTGGCATTATATATATATATATATATATATATATATATATATATATATATATATATATATATATATATATATATATATATTTATTTATTTATTATGTACATATATATATACACACACAACATACATACATACATACACCCACATATACATATGTTACACCTACAGATTAAACATTTCTTTAGAAATGCTACGTAACGTGTTTCGCGGCCTATCTTTAGAAACCGTGGTAACTAGCAACCCTCTCTCTCTCTCTCTCTCCTGCACTCAACCCACATATTCTCTCTCTCTCTCTCTCCAACATAATCCTCAAATGGATGTTCTAAGGAAACACAACCTTTCCTACATAAATAGATTTATTATCAAACAAACCCAACAAGTAATGAATTAACAAAAAAGAAATTAAAATGCATAATAAATGAATTACCAAGTCAAAATAGTCTAATTCACGATTTAACCTTACTCTGGCTAAACACCTTTTTCACTCAAAACTCCCACACATTCAATCTTAGACATTATTCGTCTAGTCTTAAAGTCAACCACATTGAAACAACCACTAACTGCAAAGATTGCAGTGTTCTTTCTCTATCACCACAGCATCCACAGTATCCCCACAGACATCACCACAGACATCTGTTGAGAATTAAACAAACCGTAATCTCCCACAAATACAGTACACAAACATATGACATAATAATGAAAATCTAAAATGCATGGTTAATCAATGTCAAATCAGAACACAATAAAATATAAGATTAAAGTGACATAAATGCCTATGTCCAATTCTCCCCACAAATTCATAAGTGTCTTGGATATGGTAAATTCACTAGTTCAGAGTCCACACAGAAAAAAGAGAAGTCTGGATTTACCTTAACTGCCTGTTTCTAAGAGATTGGAGCACACAAAGCCACGTCTGGACGATATCGCTCTTGGCTAGATAATAATCAATCAGACCTAACTTTTGGCACAATTAGACACACAATCTCCATTTTTCTAACGCACGAACTTACGTACTTGCATACCAACTCGGTCAACTGCCTCGCATACCAGCTTCAATATTGTGTGTTCTTTCGAGCCAAAACAGCTGAGACAATTGAAACATCTGCTGACTGCAGTGATTTGCATCTATGTCACCGTCCAAAGTACCACTCTGTAGCTCTCTTTCGCTTCATCACACTATGACTGAATATACATAGTAAATCTAAAACGAAACATATTTCCCCATATACATATATGTATATATATATATATATATATATATATATATATATATATATATATATATATATATATATATATATATATATATATATATATATATATATATATATACACACTGTATATACCTGCAGATCTGTGTGCTTCACCTCCTTTATATTTTGTGTCTCTTCAGCTTGCTGTCCAACCTTTCCAGCTGCCTTTTTTCATTGTCTTAAGCACCGAATGCCCGAAAGTGCCCCTTCAGTGCCTGACTGACAACCCCAACATGAAACTCCCACACGGAAATTTTCCACAGCTTCCCATTTTTCTCATTAACGTCTCCCATTTTCCGTCCCTACCCTAGTCGCAGTGCTCTCCCAACTCACAGTTCTGCCATCTAGTGCATAAATTTCATCTCTCTGATTTTTTGAAAAAAAAATTAAAGCTTTTATTATTCAAGGGAATTATGCTTTCATTTCTTGTTTTTCCATTATCCTATCTTGTCTTGTCAGAAAGAAACTGTAGGGTTGAGTATGCGGTTTATGCAATATACATATACAGTATGTATATATATATATATATATATATATATATATATATATATATATATATATATATATATATATACATATACATATACATATGCTTAAAAAATCACGGTAGATGAACGTGACTTCAGTGTACAAGCGAATCCCACAGGAAAATGACAGGCAGAAGTTCAGTACTGAACTTCTGCCTGTCATTTTCCTGTGGGATTCGCTTATATATATATATATATATATATATATATATATATATATATATATATATATATATATATATATATATATATATATATATATATATATATATATATATATATATATATATATATATATATATATATATATATATATATATATATATATATGAACTTTTATCACATCACCGTGATTTTATATACACAAACATAAAGCTGCAATTGTCGTTTAATATCCAATTCGCTCTACCTCAGAAATAATACCGAAGAGGCGACGTTCAGTGGACGCTCTAGAACATTCGGCTATAAAGAGAGGTATAAGTTGATGCCGATTCTGCTATGCAAATCCCCGTCGGACTGAGGTATTTGTACTTAGCGTCGGCATCAACCAACCTCCACCATGACAGCCGATTGGTACGTTTGAAGCACATAGCTCTTTTTATGAATGAATTTCCATCTCATCACCGTGATATTTATACACACAAACATTAGGCAACAATTGTCGTGTAATATCCAGTTCCTTCTAACTTCGATATTATTTCCGAGGTATAGCAAACTGGATATTAAACGACAATTGCAGCTTAATGTTTATATGTATGTATGTATGTATGTATGTATTTATGTATGTATGTATGTGTATATGTGTTTGTGTGCGTGTGTCTGTGTGTATTTCAGCGTGAAGGATCTACACGTGAATGAGAAATTACTGACTCGAAATATTTGGTTAAAAGATTTTATGTTGTAGAACATTATTTTCAAATCAGGCGACGTTGCTTCGAAGAAATAATTTTTTTTTTACCAGTGGCTGTCCGTTTGTATAACAAAAGTATTTTAAACCCATTGAAGTGGTTTTAATGAAGGTGAAGGAATACAGTCATTCGATGGATATTCTGAACAGTTAAATTTTTTGAAGAACGGTGACTGAATATGTAGAGGTATTACCGGTACCACCTTGTCCAAGGCAGGTTAGAAAAGATTTGTGGCCTGTGCTCAGCAACGTGAGCTATATATTTCGTTCAGTAGTTAAACTGTGTATTCTACATGCTTTCTCATTCGTTTTGGACGTGGGATTTGCTCGTTTTTGTTTAGCCCGTCCATAATCTTTAGATTGTTTTAAACGCTGAACCCTAGTTTTCCAGAGTTTCTGATGTAATTGTTTTTATCAAATCCTTCCTATTGCAAAATGATTTTGTCTTTTATACAGCATAATTAGTGCTGTGGAGGAATAGGAATTTACAGAGTCAAAATCATAAGAATCTCATAAAAAAAAACTATCAGAAACCAGGATTTATTTGCTTTAAGATTTTCATTACAGAAGACAGCGAGTGTTGCTCAAATCAATTTCATTGTAAGTACTGACCGATTTAAAAAGGTATACAAAAACATTCTTGGTAAAAGCAATAAGATTTTGCAAGGTTTTGGGAGTTACGGGGTGCCCAAAAACAATAACCGGTGCTGACACAAGAGCAATCAAATCTATGACAACAATGTCTTGAATGTCGCCTCAGTCAGATTATTTACCTTATATCTCTTCATTCCAGTGTAATAAATGAATGCTATAATAAAAGGCACATAACGCAAAATCAAATTAGCGTAATAATGACTACAAAAAAGTAGCATGCTTTTATTTTTTTAAATCAACTGTTACAGATATAGATATGCAGGCTAACATTCACATGACAAGTTTGCGTGTGTGTGTGTAACATTCCACCGCAGGAGGGACGAGATAAAAAGAACAAGAAATGTACCACACACACATGAAAACCTAAAATCCCGTGAAAAGGAACATTCGATTTCGAATTATTGTTTATAGAAGAGGAGGAGAAGCTGCCTCCATGGAAACATTATCTAATGATATTGCTGTGAAAATATATACCCCTCTCTCTCTCTCTCTCTCTCTCTCTCTCTCTCTCTCTCTCAGGAATATTCAACCACTAACCCACTGGATACGCAACTAGATAGCGGAATGCTTTTCGAACTTGCATGGGGAGAGAGAGAGAGAGAGAGAGAGAGAGAGAGAGAGAGAGAGAGAGAGAGAGAGAGAGAGAGAGAGAGTGCTCTGCTTGGAATAAAACAAAGTCGATGGGATCTTTAAGATAGATTTTAGAAAATGCAAGTTATCTCATTCATTCGCCAAACCAGCAATTTTGGCGCCCATCCTGTTATTCCTTTAAATTCTTAATACGCAGTGAGCCGCAAAGTGTTTCATCAGAATGATATTACGATGTAAGTTTCCTTGACCCTGGATAAACAGGGAGAGGATACCAATGCATACGAGATTAGAGGAGAAGACAGATTTATCCATGACTTAAATATGCATGAACTCTACCTGTTTACTTGACACGGACATATATACATATACATTTACATATACATATATGTGCATTTATGTATGTGTGTATATATATATATGCATATGCATATGCATAAGTATATATATATATATATATATATATATATATATATATATATATATATATATATATATATATATATATATACATGTGTGTATATTTATATGTATATGTGTGTGTCGCGTAGGAGCGGCATTTCAAACACTCGTTCCCATATGCTTTTATTAACCAACGAACTCAACCCTATGAATAGAAATTAATACATTAAACCCTGTTGATTTTACATGAATTACCATTTCATTCTCATATTTGTAAACACTAACTTCATATTTTATGAACAATTACTCGGTAAGCCGGATAAATTGCTTAGACACATTAACAATAGTTCTCCATTTCATACTGTCACAGTCAACTCAAGTCACATCTATTGACAAAGCACTTCTGTTGCGATATTTTTTCTTCAGCTTCTCTTCAGCGGTTTACAGATTATACAGATTATTTCCGCAAAGCTATGCAGATCATCACAGCTCCTGCTGTTGATTAAGTTCTCAGTGGCATAATCCTTACAAAACATATTTTCACTCCATTCAAGATGTCAACAAGGCTGATCTTGTAAAAGCGAAGCACAGTTTCCTTAAACGAAATTACACAGTTAATTACCTTAAGTACATGGATGTTCGTTAAAGAGCTGTGAACTATCCATTCGATTTAAAGAGCGAGTTTCTTTTAGGCATTTCTGCTATTCCGACTGCTCATACACTATATATATATATATATATATATATATATATATATATATATATATATATATATATATATATATATATATATATATAAATAATTATTATATTTGAACAGACGGGGAGAATACCTAATAAATGTTAGGTAAATGAATGAGAACAAGGAGTGCCTCAATATCCAGAAAAGGTGTTGAGTATGAAAGTGATTAGCCTTTTTCTTAGTGAGTGAGGTGCCTAATGTTGTGGAAGTTCTCTGCACAGTGGATTCATCCGCGATGCAGCAGTTATGTTTAAATACGGCAGTGATCATTGATTCGTCTTTTCTCAGGGCTCTCCTTTATTAGGGAAAACGAAATAAAGCTGAAAATGCTCCTTAACACTGATACTAATTCACAATTGGAATGATTGATGGACACCAGGCCGACAACAAATGAAGATCAAAGCATTCCCAAATTTCTTTTCATACACTTAAGCAGAAAGACACCTGTCATGGGTAAAAAAAAAAATACATACAGCCATACATAAGAAGACACACAAACAATCCTACTCAAATACCATCAGGCAAATAAATCAAAAAGAAAAAATATAAAGGGCGAAGGAAAGTTACAGAAGCAAAGTTGGTCGAGCAATTTTCGTTCCATTATCAAAGACAGGAGTATTTATCTTTACTTAAAAGAGCAAAATAAAAACGAAAAAGAAAGGAAAATGAGAAGGAACGCATCACTTAAGCTTGAGAGAGGATGAATACATTCAGGAATTGGGAGTCGAAAAACATTTAGCGCTTAAGAGCATTTGCCGCAAATAAAAAGCCGTAAAAGATACATTCTTTGGGCAAGCAACAATGGTGGAAACGAGAAGTTTAGGCAGATAAGGTGTGTGGGAGAAGAGGTTTTATTTATATACGAAGAATCCTCTATGCAAAGAAGCACAAGCACGCAGTTTTAAACACAGCATGTTTTTAAATCCTTATCCTCGCACACACATTGATTCTTGTTTGTAACAAGTATGAATGATATAACAGATATGAGAAAGCAAATTCAGGTGGTTTTTTAAGATGTCATCAAATAAGATAAATTACCTTTAGACAACTTTTGTTTCTATTTTTCTAATGGCTTGGCACATAAATTTTCCTTCTTCATAGAAGAAATATTCTTTTCCTTCATCATGATTCAAAATACTTCCAAAATAAGTTAGCATGTAAAAATTTTAACAAAATAACTCATGTAAATATCGTGAGGTGGGAAAAGAACGCCTGGCATAAAAATCACATTATACGATTCCTCAGCATCTCGCACTGAATACTAAAACGCGCACTCTAGCCCCTTGTTTATTATCTAAAGATACACATACATAATTAAACTGCAATGAAATTTTACTTTCATGAAAAACTAAAACTGTGCTAATCATCAGGTTAATCTGTTATTATATGCTATCAAATGAATAGCAGTTTCGTCAGATGTATCAAATCAGAGATTATACCGATATAATATCACCAAGAGTTGCCTTCGACTCAGATCACTCAAAATTCTGTAAGAAATTCTTATGCGGAAAACAAAGAATGCGGCTTAACTTTTTGTATCATGTTAAAACTATGCAATACGAAATGAATTCCCATAACTTACGTTATGAAATGATATCTTGGTATAATGATATCTGTTATGCAATGGTATTTTCCTAAAGCCCCAGCAAAATTGAAGTTCAAACTGACCATTCGGACTGATTAAACAAATATGATCTTTTTCAACTGCCCAGTGTAAGATGGATACATTTGTGCGAGTGAGTTTCCGTTGGAGGGTATTAAGTAACAGAGATTTCACGTATATATAAAATCATGCTTTCACATCTTACGAATTCATAACTCGCATGCACCAAATTTTAATACTGTATACTACTCTTACCTATTTCCATGACACGCTATTGTGTAAAAGTCAAACACCAACACACCATAACAAACGTAGCATTCAGTATAAGCAACAGGTTTGCGTCAAATATATAACATGCTGGTTTTAGATGCTTTACGCCAACCAGCCTAATAGCTATTCTATAGCGTATGAGATCACAAATGAAGCACTATTGCAAGAGGATTTCATCTCAAAATAGACCCAGCTATTCAATGGCGGGGAGCGGGAAGGGAAAGAGGAATCATGGAGTCGATGGAAGCTTTGCTCCCTGAACTTGCAAGCTGGATGTGCTCAAGCATGATAACATTTTCGGCTTTATTCCTTACCATAAAGAGGAATATCATTGGTTACTGTTTGCTGAGAATTTTTAAATATATAAATATATTTTGCTTTGGAAGATAATTTTACACAATAAAATAAAAGTAAAAAATGCTCAAAACAACTGCATTCAAAAGTTGATACGCGCGAGAATTGTTGAAGCGGATTTAAGTGCAACCTTTGACTGTTTTAACTATAAGCATATCGCAATGCATTTAAGCTTTATAACTTCGAGACAGATGTTACTGATGGTGTTTTTAAGGGACCATTACCTCCTATCTCTGGTGCTCTGCTAGGTAACTGTGTTCATGCTCATGTTGCTGTAATTTCTACTTGTAATATGAATTTGGATAACTATTTTCCCTTTTAGTCTCTCTCTCTCTCTCTCTCTCTCTCTCAGACTTAGCTTTGAATCCTAGCTATGAGAGGTGTATTATGTGGACCATGTGCATGATTTGTAGCGAAACAGACTATTCTAAACAACACGACTCTTACAAAACCGCCACCTACTGTTAATTTTATAATGGTCAAACTCCCCTTAATAATAGTGTGAATTTATTATAACTAAAGCTGTTTTTGTGTGTTTGTATTATGAAAAGATATTGGTCATAATACCATTTGGTTTCTGCCATTCCTGGAATGTTGACCTTCAAGAAACAAACTTTTGGGCCTGGTGGTTTTCACTTTCCTTTATAATTGATTACTGCTTCTGCCATCGTCTGAAGATTTCCTAACTGACCATGGTACACGAAGATTATCTGAAAATACTTCTATCGTGACGATAGTTAGTTTGTCCTGATCGCCATCATAAATATTCTAAATTTGAATATCGTAAATCTGTAGCAAATCGTATGGTCAGCGTTACGGGTGATGGTGCGATCAAGACAAGCAATTTAGTTGAACTCGGTAGATTGTCATAAAGATATAACAGCCACGGCCCATGAAACTTTCAGGTGGTGGTCTGTGTTGTTGGCCACGATCATGGATAACTCTAACCTTAAATAAAATAAAAACTACTGAGGCTACATGGCTGCAATTTGGTATGTTTGATGACTGGAGGGTGGTTGATCAACATACCGATTTGCAGCCTTCTAGCCTCGGTAGTTTATAAGATCTGAGGCGGACAGAAAAAGTGCAGACGTATAGACAAAGCCATCTTAATAGTTTTATTTTACTGAAAACTAAAAATAAAGAAAATCATATATGACATTATAATGAAATAAAAAGTAATGTTTATGGAATAAAATCAGTGCTTTGAACACACGATACAAACGTCAGGCACAAGAGCGACGACCCTTACCTCAGTGAAAAACATCATATTGTATAACAAAGCAACATATCACAGCCAGTTCAAGGATGAGGTGAAGGCCATGGAGAGAATAACTGACAGCGGTACAAAACAAGAGGATTTCCTTATACGTCTACTGCTGCCCGGGCCGCGTATTTACAATCTGTATACACAGTCGTGAGCATACCAGCCAGTAGCCAATCACCAACCAGATCACGTAGCCAATCAGATTCGAGCAATGACGTCATCGACCGCATATTTTAATTAGCTATATTTTGCCGTATATTAGACAACTGTGTGTGAGCAGCAATAACCCATATGAGAAATATTGTTCAAAATTAACTCACTGGTGTATTTTTATGCATTAAAGAGCCCAATAATAAATAAAAAAAAATATGCACGCACAGAGTGACGTCATTGTCTTCTTAAAACTAAATAGAAGAGTCCTCATTCCTCCTTTGTGAAAGCAATATTGACATTTTTTCCCAGCTACGTTGTTTCAAGTATGGCGTTTTATGTCGTCAATATAATAAAATCTTCTGTTCATGTAACTATATTAGTTAAAAGCTTCATTCTGAATAACAATAATAATTGTTACACAGGCATTCTTGAAGCACCGAACACGTTTTCCTTAAAGGCTAGCTTTAAGAAAACGGACATATTTAGCAGTAACTGAGCTAAAAATATACACAGTTAATAGGGCCCTTTTTTTTTTTAGAATCCATAATGTTAATTAAGTCAGTTGCTGTAGATATGCTTATTATAATGATGTAACTTGGTTATAAATAGTGCGTGCAATATAAAAACTTAGGTGTTGTTGTTTCGTGTAAGCTTTGTGAACAGAATAATGGGCTACTTTCCACCTGTATGCAGTATTCTATGAAATGTGGAATTTTCTAGCAGTTTAGACATTTTTATGTTAAAAAATTAGTAAAGTCGATATAAGTTATTAATATTTTAAGGCTTTGTTAAATTTTCCTTCTTTGCTGTTAATTCATAAGGTTTTCTCAATTGCGTCTCATCTGTTGTTTACATTTTTGATCGACGATGACGTCACTGTTCGCTCTATATCTTAATTTAATTTAACAATTTTAGTCTCTTTTATGGACACAAATACACAAGAGGGTTAATATTTGAACAATATTTCTCATATGGGTTATTGCTGCTCACACACATTTGTCTAATACACGATAAAATATAGCTAAGTGATATGCTATTCGCATATAGGCTGGATGACGTCATTGCTCGAATCTGATTGGCTACATGATCTGGTTGGTGATTGGCTACTGGCTGGTATGCTCACGACTGTGTATACAGATTGTAAATACGCGCCCGGCGAGCCCAGTCAGCACCCAAAATAGCACAGCTTCCCGTAGAGATGTGGGAGTCGACCAACGTAGTATACAAAATTTAAATGTACCTAAGGGACATATTAAACCCTCAGTAATTACTGCATAGCCTGCACCACTACCACTCTGTGCAGGCAACTGTGAGCTCACCACAACCAAGGGCAATATTTCAAAACTACGTAGATGAACACCACCGTAAACTGACACCAAGCGAATTATAACATAGCACATAGATTGTGCATAGAGAATCCCAATTCCTTACTCTGCAAATAGCAGAAGTTATCAGTATAAATCAACAACGCCCTGCATCAAATATACAGAGGAACAGGCTTCTTCCTCCCTTCTTCAAGGAAACAACAGGACATCTTTGAGAATCTGAAGGGAAACACGAGCAAAAGAACGGCATAGGACGCGTCCTATGGAGCACCAGGAATGCCCATGCTACCACCCAGACCATCAGCGAGAGAATGAGATCCGCCGACCAAAAGAAATTCAGCACCCCAGTGACGTCATGTTTGAAATTCAAACATCCACGTGCAGTAAAAAAAAACCTTGTATGTCAATTTGTAATCCAGTCCTGATGACGCCGCCGAGAAGTGGGGAAAGGTTCCATCAACTAGAAAAAGAAAAAGTAAATGGAAAGAATTTTGAATAATTTTTCCTCGTTCCTGAGAAGTTTACCAGAAGAGAAGAAGAGGTATAGACCGATTCAAAGTCTTGAAAAGAAGATAGTATCTATAAACAGTGCCATTGACTTCAAAAGAAATTACACACACACATATATATACAGTATATATATATATATATATATATATATATATATATATATATATATATATATATATATATATATATATATATATATACATTATGTATATATGTATATAACGTGTATGAATGTGTTTGTGAGTGTTTTGGTGTGCATATATCTATTTTGATAAGCATGAATGTAATCATATGACTGTAGGCATGTCGTAAAGTACGTTTACAAGAGGTTTCATCCTCCAAGTTTTGTCTACAGTATACTATCTGGGCATTCCGTCTAAAACATTCATTCTTTAGTCAATGGCTGCACATTATGGACATCAACCGACCGTTAATATAGCTAATCTGATATCCCTAATTAACGGGATATTATTTTTTTTAATTAGCAGGCATAATTGAACCCTTAACTAACATAAAAAAATTACAGCATGGACAAAGGTGTGTAAAACCTGTGAGGCTGAAATTTATCTGTAATGAATGTTGCACGGAAACTGATTCAGTTAATAATATTACAGTAATTTACCATGATTAGGTGTTGGTAAAAAGTAGAATACGAGAGAGAGAGAGAGAGAGAGAGAGAGAGAGAGAGAGAGAGAGAGGTTGTGTTTAATATGAACAATGAGTATATTGAACAAAAACCTCCATAGAAAGACAGGGCTTAACCGCCTCTCCTGAATTGTCTCATTTTTCCCTTCCGTAGTCATCATAGAACCAACCATTGTTACACATAGCGTAGAACTGTTTAATACCTGATTAATTTGGCGAAATAAACGAGAAGGAGGTATCACTGTTACTTCGAATAATTTACACAATTTTAATAAGCTTGTGATTACAGTAACAAAGAAAACAATATCTTTTATGTAGTATAGTAGGGCTTGAATAGTCAGTAAAAAGAATAGGGCTTAAATATTCAGTAAAATAAAGTAAGGTAAAATATAAGAATTAAATTACAGATGTATAAATAATTTATAGGTACATAATAGAAATATATTTACAAATGGAAAGTAAAATTGCTTAATCAGGAAAAACAAATCATGTGTAGAAGTATGTATTAGAGATAAATAAAAACTTTGATGGCAGTGATACAATTGATAACTCAATGAGGGCAATGTACTATCATGAGCAACGTTTCAGTTTCCTCTGTCAAACATCGTTTTTCAGACACTTTTGTTTTATGTTCCCATAAAGATTTAAGAATTTATGTGGGAAAAGTGAAACCAAGTTACATCACCCAAAGGTGGCGAAGACCACACACACTTCAACGCATTTTATATAGGAAACTGGAGCAAACAGACCGGAGGTTACTGAGGTGGATTTTGGTGAACTAGAGGGGCTGGAAATGAAGAAATGAGGACGCGTGTCAGGGTGGTAAAGATTTCTGATCTGACACGAGAGTCGAGAGGGTGAGTGAGGAGGAAGGAGGGAACAGAGCTTCGGTGGAACCTGTTGGGAGCGGAGGGTCAAGTGGGAGGAAAGGGTTAGATGGGGCAACAAAAAGAAGAAAGATGTGGAGAAGGAGGAGTTACTGCCTGGAGGTCGATGCTTTCCATAGGAATAGTTGCAGAGGGTAGCTGTGGGTTTGAAAAAGAGGAGGAGGATACCAAGAAAATACGAAGAGTTAAATTCTAATACTACTACTACTACTGCTACTACTACTACTACTACTACTACTACTACTACTACTAATAATAATAATAATAATAATAATAATAATAATAATAATAATAATAATTATTATTATTATTATTATTATTATTATTATTATTATTATTATTACTTTTATTGTTATCATTATTTTTATTATGCGTGCTGTCATTAAGTACAAAACAAAAGTACCAGTAAATCACAACGAAAGCTCTCACAGAAAAACGTGTAATTAATCATGTAAATAAAGGAAACAAATATGCCTAATTATATATAGTTTATGATGCACAGGAAAATAAACATGAAAACACAAAATTCCGTCTATGCGAGCACATATCGAAAGGGAGAGAAAGGTTTTCACAGGAGGGAGCCTTAGATGACCTAAAGAATGTAAAAATTTTGAAGCGTCTATAGAAGCCAAAGTTGGAACGAATGAATGTTCATAAACTGGTTAAACATTTGTGGCAGTAACCCTTGCCCTTTATTATGAATGGAGCCATCCCTGGTTAAGGAAACTGGATTTATAAACACACACACACACACACACACACACACACACATATATATATATATATATATATATATATATATATATATATATATACACATGTGTGTGTGTGATAAAAACTCACATATACATACATGTGTGTATATATACAGTATATATATATATATATATATATATATATATATATATATATATATATATATATATATATATAAAGCTGTAAAGTCATTGTACAAAGAGGACAAAAAAAAACGGGAAAGAAAAAGCAGAGAACTTTAAATCATTGTAGCACCTCAAATTTAACAGATTTTTCACAAGGGTTCAGATGTAAAAGGAACTGCTGCAGTGCCGACCCGCCATATTTTATTGAAATACGCATTCTCTCTCTCTCTCTCTCTCTCTCTCTCTCTCTCTCAATATATATATGTGTGTATATATATATATATATATATATATATATATATATATATATATATATATATATATATATATATATATAATTCTGACTATTTGTGCAACTTTTAAATTTGATTTAAATATTAGTAAGTGTTTAGAGACTCAACATGGCAAACCTTAAGCATCTTTCGAAAATTAATTCTCAAGTTGTCTTAAATGCTTTTATGTCCTTTGAGCGAGTAAGAATTTCGAAGAAGATTTCCTGCAAATCTATTTGCAAAGGTTATTTAGTTTTAGCTCCTGTATTTTATCCACAGAATTTGATATTAGATGATCAATAAATGATCTGAGGAGTTGATAACTTCTTTCGCCAATCTTATTAGTAAGAAGTTTCGAGAGAGAGAGAGAGAGAGAGAGAGAGAGAGAGAGAGAGAGAGAGAGAGAGAGAGAGATAAACCAAAAACACAAACTTAATTTCGGGAAACATCACTAAGGTTCGGCTGAAGGAGAGAAATAGCCAAGGATCTCTAATGCACTGAGGAAGACCAGTGGTCGAAAATACCTTTTGACATTTTCTAAATTCAAACACAAGGGCCATCGACTCCCAAGGACCAGAATACCTCCTGAATTGCCGAATGGGAGTCATCAGGAAGAATCAAGAATAAAGAGACACCGTCAAGAGACAATGAGAAAGAACCAGCAATATGAGCAAATTCGGACTCCTCTGGGTAACTGGCGGTACTCCGAAGGGCTTTTGTGGATTGATGCTAAAGCTTATTTCGACATCCCCACATCCCCCCCTCCTCCCCACCGCCACCTCTCTCTCTCTCTCTCTCTCTCTCTCTCTCTCTCTCTCTCTCTCTCTCTCTCTTTCGTATCAGGATGTCTGAAAAAAAGTCATGTATTTATATAAGGGAAGAGCTGGTTATATGCGCGTACACGTTTGAACGCGAAATTCCCGATAAAATGGTCATTAGTCAGCCGCATATCTAGTTCGTAAATAAATGAAGTGATATATACCTCAGCGACAGCTTAATTAATAGCACTCGAGCTGAAAGCCCAAATGGATTCTTACTTTTTTTCCACTCCGACGAAGTGCCTACATTGAATAGTAATAAAATTTGTCCTAAAAAAAACTAGGAAAGCCACTCTGAATTTTTTTCGATGTAGAATATACTGAAATCGGACATTACAAAGGATTTAAAATATCTTATTCTTGTATTTTCCATCAGCTACTAAAGGTAATATGAGTTTTGTCGTCCGAGAACGAAGTTGTGCTGAAGTTGGTGATACTTGAATAAATAAGACTGATTATCAGTTTAGATGGCTCATGCCAAAGAAATGGAAGTTTAACGAAGAGCTGATGTTGAAATTAGCCTTGAGTCCATCATATACGCATAAATTCCTTATGTATAACTGAATATGACACGACGAGAATCTGGGTGCCCGAAAAGCAGAGCAATATGGAGCTCTTGCACATCGAACTCTGGTTCTAGAGAACTCTCTCTTAGACTATGAACTGACTCTTCTAATAGAGGAAGAGCCTAAGACAATTAATGGCAAAAATATTTGAGATGATTAAGAACTCTTGAGATCGAAAGTGGATATCTCTATATTATCACAAGTCCTTAGTTCTTGAACTTTAAACACACTAAATGAAGATAAAAACAAATGAGTGACTGTAGAGGTTACTCAACATACATATGTAAATACACAAATAGACAACAAAATACGACAAAACGCCAAGACAATGGGGCATGCTGCCTCTAATCAGGCATCAGTATTGATATTGCTAATAGGAAAGCTGTTTCTAGTAGAGCATTGTGAGACAATGCATCGAATGTAACGATGCACACACTGATCGATTACCTAGTATTACTTCATTTGGCGCAAGCACCAAGGGATCTTATAGAATATCCTTGTTGAAATGAAGCTTCTTGTAGGGTAAATAGACCGGATATCTGGATGAGGTCTAAATTATAATTACTGTTTTAGGGAAAACGCTAATCGTTACTTTAAAATACATTTTGCTGAAAAGACAATTTGAAGCATGCGGCAGTAATACCATCGCCACTTTAAATACATCAAGCCATAATGACATAATAACTAAGTTTTCTTTAGAATATATGAAAAAAACATTGGAATTAATATCGCCTTGAAATAATGATTTCAGCTTCTGACGAGAGTGCATGCTAGATATGGAGCGCAACATTCCGGAAATGCTGTCAGTAACAGCATATTATTAGAATATAAAACATTCAATTAGATTATTTATTATATAATGTTCAGGAAGTATGTTACTGAATATGGAACGAAATCCTTTCCCTAGATTTCTGTATTTTCCACACCAAATGCTTATGCTTAACCCATTTACGAAAAATAATAAGTATAACTCATATGTACACAATTTAATTCCCACAATAAAATCCTTAGTGATCTATATTTCGTGTGGAAAAGAGTTTAATTTCTTTGATTACATCAAATTGCCCCTCAACCCTTACTCCGCCCTCCATAAGAAATGAGGTCATCTAGTTAATGAGGTCATCTAGTTATATTAAGTTTAGAATCACTGAAATAAAACTTTTATCACCCAGGTGCAATGCCACAGAGAGAAAAATTCACTTGGGTTCATATTCCCTTGTAGGAACTCTATTCTAGAAGAGCTACATGGAGAATGGAAGATCTTGCAAGACGAGCCGAAACATAATAAAGGAGGCACGCTGAGGCTAAGACGGAAAAGAGTGTCGGATATTTGGACATTCCTTTCCGGAAGAGGAATAATTAAACCTAATTAAGATAGAAGAAGATGGGGAAGGCTTACACGGAACAGCGACCCCATATAGAGATGGGTAAAGGCTGAAGACGAAGAAGAATCAAGTTCTTTATCTCCTAATTTCCCCTCTCCATCTGCCAGCAGGCCCATTCTAAAATGAATATCTCCTTTGAAAAAATATAGAGATAGCATTTTTTTTACGAAAACTGTTCGTGCACGACGCTGGTTTAACTATTATCACTAAAAAATTTATGAAAAGTGTGACTTATGTGTGCGCGTGCATAGCAACTGTTTGCACCTGTTTTGTAGTTGGGGTACTTAGACAACAGCAAAATGCCGAGGATATACAATAGTTTTATTCTATACATTTTAATGTCCTTTCTTTGAACGGTTTCAAAAAGCGTCTCTTGTAATACAGAAGTGCACGTAGAATGAGCACAGGGAACAAATAAAAAGGATAGTTCTTTCACAGTACGAACAGTTAGAGCAAACACAAAAGTCTCAGAACTTTGACACATTTCCAAATGCAGATATATTTAATGCGTTCCATGTCCACACTATCTGATTAGACTTTCATGAAAGCGGAAACAAATAAACAGCGAAGCTTTGTAACCTACGCTAATGCACACGAAAACGTTTTTCAGCATAATATTACATTAGATGGACAAAACCAGTATGGCTTTCTTGACCTACAAGATGTAGGGAAGTCTAGGATTAGACGGCTGAGAACAAAGAGCATTTGATCAGGTAAACACCAAGTCATGACGTTAAAAAATGAGTCCACAAAGCGGATAATAAAAGGGGGAATCATTCGTTGTCAAAGATGAAACTTTTCATACCAAGAGATACCAAGAGAGAATGAATTACCAACAACAGGCTGTAATGTTTTATGGCAAACTGTGAAGGAAATGTTATTTTTCTTTACTAAAAGCAAAAGGAGAGATAGAGATATAGAATGAGTATACACCCTCGAAGATACCAGCGACCCACTGCCGAAAACAGATTTCTGAGGAAACTGAAGAAACTCGATATTCAGAACAAACATTTACTGATAATTTCTTTGAATCGTAATTCAGAGAATGTAGTTATATTATGTGCCAGGCACTGTCCCTTACTGAATCCCCTTTCAGCCATAATACCTTGAACAATGACTTTTGTGCACTCACTCTCTCTCCCTCTCGTTGCTGGCAATGCCTGAATAAAGACCGCAATCGCATGATTAACTAAACTCCCATTAATCGTCAACTGATATATATATATATATATATATATATATATATATATATATATATATATATATATATATATATATATATATATATATATATATATATATATGTATGTATGTATGTATGTATGTGTATATATTATATTGAACACTCTGTTCCTCTATGTGTTATATTTATGATAGTTTATTAAAAATTATTCTGAACCGTTTGTTGTACCTGTATGACTCCTTCTCCTACACATTTTAATATGCAATGGATGCTCTATTTATTCATGGAAAGATAAAACAAAAGGTCGCTCACAATAAAACCATCACGTAGGCTACGGTTGACGGGAATGACCATTATCGTCAAGGACGAAAAATTCAGTCAACGGGATGAATATATTTTGTATATTAAAAGTAAACGACTTTCCTTTTATATAATGTCAAATTCACACCAGGTATTTGCTCCTTTCTCTTTTGTTTTAAACGAAGAAAATGGTATTGTGAACTACGATGTAGCAGTCGGTATTTGATTGGAGAGAATTCTATAAGTGGAGCATGATCTGTCATTTCCATTCCTTGTTATGTTGCTACAGAATCTGTACGGCTTGTAATGCAATATGCTTTGTAAAATGTTTTGTAGATATTAGCTTGTGCAAAATTATCCAGAGTAAATCAATTTCGTTTGCCATTGCACTGCAGTAATCTATACTGGGTCTTTAATGCTTAGATCATAATTTATCAGGTTTCCCTCGTTGCTATCTGTGATAAAAATGTGTGACCTAAAAATTGGTGAGTATTTCATGGGACTGTATATGAGAGATTATTCTCTACGTGATTTACACGGGCCAATAGAAAACTGCTAGGAAAAGTGATAACAAAGCTACGAGTCGCTGTCGTAAATTTTTCCATTAAGGAACCTGCATTATTCATTTCAGAACATAGAAATAAGAAGGAAGAACTTTTTAGAATAAATCAAATAATTCAGTGATGTGTTTATCGAATGAGAAAACTAAAAAGCAAAAGCATTTAAGTGTTTTTTGAGTCATTTAAAAATATTTCCTCGCGATTTAAATGTTCTTGGTCCCTTTTCAGTTTATGATTTCTTGTTATAGAGTAGCCTTTGTCTTGAAGGACTAGTTCTGATGCATTATCTGATTTTAAAATGATGAGGTCGCCGTGACGGCTTAAAGACAAAATGGATCAACGAAACCTTTCCGGCAGATTTTTGTTGGAGCTAATTTCTTCCAAGTTCTTTAAAAAATTATCTTTAAGTCAACTTTCTTTCTTCCCAACAAAAATTACCTTTAATTTTCTTTCTTCGGAACAAGCTCCATTATCAAAATGTCTTTCGAACCTATTTTTGAAACGAGTGGGATCCCTCAAGTTTAATACAGTTTTTATGAGTTTAATTGTTCTAAGTAAAAGAAAATCACCGGATTATAATAGTAAATTTGAGCTATACGTAGAGAACAAGGACATATAAGAATGATGGTAATGGTGAAGCAAACGGAAATTAAAGAGAATAGTTGAAGTTTTAAAGGAAATAAAGATATAAATATCTGTTGAAGGACTAAACTCACGGCAGAAAATGAAGCAAAGGCAATGGCGGGATCGAAGTAAACTTGGGTAACAGTGAACAATGATTGGCTGTTGGAGGGACACATTTTCAGCAGTAAGACAGAATGTTCTGGATCTGGATGCTTACTGGTGGTTCGCAGCTAAATGTTATGGAGAATAGTACAGACAGTGAAGAAGTTAGACTAAAAGTGATGTATAAATGGAGGTAAAGAAGTAAGACGTCGTCAATGCCCTGCAGTGCAGAACAGAAAATGCTTTATATCGACTTCACACTGAGCTAGTTCTCACTACGTTCTTCAGGACGGGGAGAAACGGAATAGAATCGTGATGGACATAGTAGACACCAAATACTATCTAATTATGAACGGTATGCACGGGGGAGGACGGGAGGGGTGGTCGAGAACGTCAACCATGTTTAAAATTTGATCCCGTTCTAAAATAGGACTGGGTAAGGTCGTATTTTGAACGACTGGCGTACTGGAAACGGAATTGCCGTACTGTCAACGTGGCATGAACGACCTGAACGTGGTGCGAACGGGTGAAAATAGCAGTGTTTGTTAACTTAGTAGCTCTCTAGGTTCCTATTATAAGTATTTCATTTGATTGCAACCACTGTACCAAAGTTCCTCTTGCTCACGGGTGAGATGTTTCTGTGCGATTTCCTTTCTTTGTCTTGTCCTGCTGATTATTTGTTTCTTCTTCATTTTCAGAATTTTCTTTATTTTCAGGCATGCATAGGTCTATGCAAGCAGCCCCCTCAGCAGGAACCTCCTCACTGCAATTTTGGGAGGCTCCTCTCCCTTGCCCCTTTTGTTTCCTGCTTCAACTTGGCATGTTCACTGATTGAAGTACTGAATCAAAATGAGTTCGGGTGAGAACGGGGTCGTATTTATAGCAGATCGGCCTGGAAATTGACCCAGATCCCCGTTCTGGACTGACTGAGAACGCAGTGTGAACGGACAGGACTGAGCATGAACTAGCTCAAATGGACATGTATTGTAAACCATTTAGGAACGACCTGGAACGGGCTGAGACATGCTGCAAACGGGAGGAGACTTAGTGCAAACGGGGTTAAATGACTTCAGGACGGGTTAAAACCTTTCAAGAACTAGCGTCAAATGACATTGAAGATGACTTCCCGTTTGTAAACATTGCGCAGACGTTGTACAAACGGTAATGCACTTCCATCAAACTGTGTCAGGTCGTAGTTTAGGTCAATATTGCCCCTTCCAGTCCATCCTTACCCAGTGTCATGAAATTTTATAAACAGGCATGAACGCACTTTGAACTAGTTCAGTGTGAAGCGGCCTTTAGTAGCTTTATGACAAAGATGAAAGCATGGGGAAAGCTTTTGCCCAAAGGGATTCATCTTTCAGTCATAAGCTAGAGGACAGATGCGAAAAAGACAACCGCTTTTTCCTTCCTTTTTTCTTGAAATGTCTAAACCTTCTTTTTTAGGCTTGAGGAGGAAAAAGGGACGTACGCTATATTGGTAGGGATGATTTTTCCAATGAATGCCCGTAACCTAAATCCCTTTTCAAAAGAAACTGAAGCATATTGGTTATGAGCAAAAGCACGATTCCAAAATCAATAACTTGTGTTCCTTTACTCTAATAACATAAGCAATTCTTAAACAAATTTCTAAATGAGAAAAGTAAAATAAATACGCCAAGTGTTGATAAACTATGTATTTCAAACTGCCTTATATAAGTTACCCATGATGTAAATACGTTACAAGAGAATCAAAGAAAATTAAACATGATTTTACTTAAATACCAAGAAATTCACATTCATATGTATATATATATATATATATATATATATATATATATATATATATATATATATATATATATATATATATATATATATATATATATCAGGCCGGTAGTCAAACTTTCTTCCTCTTCTTTGTTAAAGTTAGAAAGCCAGAGAGAGAGAGAGAGAGAGAGAGAGAGAGAGAGAGAGAGAGAGAGAGAGAGAGAGAGAGAGAGAGAGAGAGAGAAATCACCGACAGAATCCCTTAACGAAGTCCCTCACCGATATGTTCATGCTATCATCAATCCTTTTTGAGGTATATTGGGTCACGGAGGGTTGTGAAAATTTATGAATAACGTCATACCTGTCTGTGCATTCTTTATAGATCCAGAGAAAAACAAATGGTTTCGGATTACAACGTTGTCACATCGACCGATTATTTTCGTCAATTTGTGTTGCGTTCAGATCAAATGAAATATATATTTATGCAAACCGCTGCGGATGCCCACCTATATTATATTTTTTATGGTTCATAAAACCCATCGGAAATCCTTAGAATCTATAAATAAGAACAAAATTAATCAGATATCAACATTTTATTTACGATAATCGTAATTCTAGATACGCTCTACTTGTACACATATTAATGTCGTTTGAAATTACGTGCACAGAACAAAGTTGTTATCTGTTTACCGTAGAATTCATTTGTATACTCATGTATAAATCAAGTTTCTGAAAGTGAACAGCATACTGGCTGAATGAATAACCAAGATGACCCTATAGCCAATGTCAAATCTTGGAAACAAATCGGTTAATCAAATCTAGTTTGAAACTTCATAATTTTTGTCTTATTCAGTTTTCAAATTCATAGAGAACCACAACTCATAAATGGAATTTGCATTTCAATATTAAGGTTTAAGCCTTCGACCCAAACATATGAGAGTCTAGTATTTTGACTTAGTGACCTGGTTAACCTACCTAATATTATTTATTACATAACATTATTGTATAAATAGATAGTGATCACATGATCCAATGAAATATGAAAAAACTTTACAAAAATGTTAAAAATATAATTTCAAGACTAATCATGTATTTGTACATCAGTATGTGGGGTTCTGTCAACAACGGTGCAATTTCTAATAAAAGGGATAAGTACTCATACAAGTATATGAAATTTATACATTCTCTTTTCTGCAGAGACGTTGTGAGGACTTGCCCTGGTCTTTTATAAGTCAAATAATATGAGGATTTAGTCGTTCTGTTGTAAGTAAACACTTCCAAAACACAGTCGTTCCAGAATTAGGTAACAATGATCTTCCTTCTCACTTATACGGTTGTCCTCCTCCTCTAAGCTATCACATCTTTCTTCCTACAGTAAGTTCATTCTACTCTATTTCCATTTCCTTCTCTTCCTATTCATCGAGCCCTTTCACTCCCTGCTTCTTTCTCTCTCTCTCTCATGCAAACATGTTTTGTTTTCTCTGAATTTCTCCCTGATTTTACCTCAACCTTATTTCCTACAAGGCCTAGCAAAAGATCCTTCTAACCTCTGATACGCTTTTTTTTTCAAGAGCAGTTGGCTAACATTCAACGGTTGCCAAATTCAGGTTATTTTATGCCTATAAACGGGAATAAAAAAGAAACACAAAAATATTATGCTAAGATAGTGAAGCCATTAGGTATGATGCAACAGTGTTTCCGTCATAGCAAATTAGTTTCACACACGAGTGTAAAAAAAAAAAAAAAAAAGTGAAAGATTTGAAGTTTCAATCACTCGCGATATTCACTCATCTTTAAAGTAAGGTGAAGTCATCTATCTTTTCACATGACCGTCGACAGGAAGCTTTTGAACATCGTGGGTTAGAATTTTTTCAAGACCTCTGTCATCGGTTCCAGGTTATTAATGAGCAGAGAAAACAGCTGATTTTACAAGTATATATTTGTTGCGAGTATCATTAATCAGGAAAAGCTAGAATGAAAAGTAGATTTCCGACATCCTCGCGTTTTTCTGTCAGCCACACAAAACTTTCTAATGGGAAGTAAATGAAATGCCTCTTCCTAACACCTAGGGTATCAAACTCTCAAATATTAATAAGATTAATTGTTAATATATATCATCCTGAGGCTAAAAACACATAAACAAATAAAAAATACGATTTTACGATAATGAGTATGGTATGTGTACTCATGAGCTGAAATATATTTTTCACCCTACTTCACAAATTGGTGAATTATGACAACCTCATGTGCGTGATTTGAAATCTGAGGAACTATTCGATCTTTCTCAGTGCCTCTTGGATAACACAGGCAACGTCACCTTGGGAAGCGGGGGAGGTCTTTTCGGCCATTAAGGAATGAAAACCTTCCTTCGACTCTGAATCTCTGTTGTTTTAAGCAAACCTTCATCAGATAATGTGTGTGTATATGCATATATATATATATATATATATATATATATATATATATATATATATATATATATATATATATATATATATATATATATTATATATATAAAAATATATATATCCACATACATATATTTATATCCATATATATATATATATATATATATATATATATATATATATATATATATATATATATATATATATATATATATAATATATATATATATATATATATAATTCTTGAACCTTGAACGGTGCGTTTATTGCATATAATGGTACAATTAGCAATTTTCTAATACAGATTTCAGCAGTTACAGTTTTGGAGGGGTGCATCTTTGGGAATAACCAAGTTTTCTATTTATAGGACAAAATCTGCATATGATTTATTCGGGGGTGCGTCTATCTTTATGCAAAAGTTTTCACACGGATTTGTGTATCTGCTGGGTATGGGGGAACAGCCTGTCCCTGTGACGCATATATCTCTCTCTCTCTCTCTCTCTCTCTCTCTCTCTCTCTCTCTCTCTCTTATTGTTCTTATGATTAGTATCTATTACTGACTAACTGAATTTCATACTTAATTTTGGGAGGCCACGTCAACTAATACAGCTATACGTTATAGATTCATATTTTTTGTTTATTCATAGGATATTTCTTCATGTAGGTATGGTGCTCTTTTGCCAATAAACTTTTCATTTAGGACCATTTCCATGTTAAGCCCATGAGCGTTAGGTCTAAATTTCTTCGCCAGGTTATTTCCTTATAACTTTGTTATTTATTCTTTTCTTTTAACATTCTCCTTTCCTTATTTTGTTCATTACTCATTTTATGCCTTTCAAAGGCTCATGTTTTACCTTGTTTCCTGGCAGTAGCAGATATCCCAATTTTGTAAGTCCTATTACTTCCCTTTCATGCCTATCAGAGCACGATACATTTTAAAATAATGTATGCCAAAGCAATTAGGTATTACCATATGAGTGCCAACTGGGCACAGTGCCATTATCGTAAATGTTGGCAGATGGTCCTGCCAGAGGAGTCACGTCCTCTGACTACTTGTGCCCCTTGAGCTAAAGAATGAACCTAGCTATTTTCATAGGCTAAGGAATATAATTTCAGCACATTAATCATCATGTTCTCCCTAACAATTATTAATTACTTTGTATCTGTCATCTGTTATTCCTTTGTGATAAATCTCAAGTCCCAGACTCGCAAACTTGTATAAATTACACGCAGTTATACTTCATGTATGTAGATGAGTGCCACAAGGCACCTATAAGGTTAGTGCCATGTTATCGGTCTGCCTATCAGTGACGCCCACAGCGAGATGCTCCATTTTATTACTGTTCTTTTCTTAGTAATTTGTAACCCCTGGCTTCCGTAGCCAATACTGTGTACCGATACATCACATGTACTTCCAATATGTACCTCCTGACACCAGTGTTTATAGTGCCCTGAATGGCACTGAGCCGTTGCTCTCAAGTATCATGGCAACACCTAACTGAGCCCACGAATACTTTCATTGTACTACCTCCTCAAGGAATATTAGCCGCATGACCTTGTAACTAAAAGTCTTTTATTAATAAGTGCATGGAGTATTCTAAGTATAACAATATTTAACCTCTTGATGTTGGGTTCAATTTTATTACCAGTTAAGTAATCATCTAGCTATTTCATACTCATTAAATGCTGCTTAATCTCATTTCTTAGAAAGTAAAGTTATCAGCAGCGTGAATTAATTCTGCAAAGTAGAGTAAAAGCATAAGTGATTTCTTTTGTTATAATTGACTCTGATCTTTAGCAGAAGAAAAGTTAAGTATATCTTAGTTTAACCAGACCACTGAGCTGATTAACAGCTCTCCTAGGCTGGCCCGAAGGATCAGATTTATTTTACGTGGCTAAGAACCAACTGGTTACCTAGCAACGGGACCTACAGCTTATTGTGGAACCCGAACCACATTATATCGAGAAATGAATTTCTATCACCAGAAATAAATTCCTCTTATTCTTCATTGGTCGGTCGGAGATTTGAACTCGCGGCCAGCAGAGTGCTAGCTGAGAACGGAACGCACTCCTCCAACGAGGAACCGATCTTTAGCAGAAATATTATATTTTAGAATAATGTGCCCCAAAGGTTGTGAAGAGAGAAATTATTGCCTGTTGCGATATTATAATTTTAACCATTTCAACAAGACTAAGGGTGTGAATGTCGTCAAGGTAGGGGAGGTGTTGAGAGTATCCTCTCAGATGACATCCCATTGTGTTTCCTCAAGCAAATCCCCAGTCATTTGCTCTTTCATCTTGTATCACGGGACCGTGTTTGCCTGTTCCCAAAATTACGCTGCCATTTTCCCGATATGTGTTTTCTTTTGTAAATATAATTAAGTCAAACCCAGAGTTTACCTAATCACTTCCCTCTTGAAGTAGGCCTTCAGCCGTATTTTGATGCATATGTTTTTTAGCTGACCTCAAGGCCAGAGTCCAGATTTTTGTGTGACCCAAGGTAAGTTGCGTAATATTCTTAGTATATATCTCATTGATCTAACAAGACCCCAGCTAAAAACCATATCATTATCTACTAACAGGATAAAAAGGTAGTAAACTTCCACATGAGAACTTACACATTCAACCTGTTGTTGCTGTTTAAGTTGGTGTTATGTCAGCACGGTCTCTAGCTCTTAGAGCAGCCCCAAAGCGAATGTGGTATATAAGATTTTTGTTATGTCCGATTTGTCCTGAATATTATGCTGATACCAGTACCAAGCGTGTAGACAGGTAGATAGCGTGCCACGTCTAAGAAGGTGCCATCAGGCGATATCATGGAGCGACCAACGGCACCTCTCAACAAAAAAAAAAGACCTCGTTTCCACTGTACAGGTTATTAACAGTGCACTTCACCTAGCAGCCGCCGTCTCAGCATCTTAGAGGCAATCCTTCCCAAACTGTCCCTGAATATCATACGGGAGACGATCGGCCTATTAACGACCAATATTCCTATGAGTAGTACTATAAAAAAAATAAAGAAAACATTGATACCAATCACGAAATTCATTCCTGTGGCACTGATGGCACTCGCCTGGCACAACAGCAATTAGCAACAAGCAGAAACAAAACCTTAAATTTTGCATTGCCCAGACGGTTTAAAGGGAAGTCATAGAAGCCTATCATTATCACCATACCACTAAAAATACTTTTCTGATTAAAAAAAATACTTATTTATGCAAGTCTCCTTAATCATCTGAGTAACAAAAACTGACAAAATGCGAAAAGAAAGAAACCGAAGACATCACTGTTCTCTTTGAGCGTCCAGAAAAAACAATTTTCTTCACCATGGTTCAAATTTCCTCATAACAAAGAGGGTACACTTTAAACAAAGCGGGCGCAGTAGGCG
>JANJGK010000005.1:70079189-70086689 GCA_039081455.1 Macrobrachium rosenbergii | reverse complement strand
ACATTAACAATTTTTGCAACATGAACATTTTTACAAATAAAAAAATTATATTAATCATACGAATACATAGAAAATATATATAAGGTAACTAATTTGTAATTAAGTCAGTGATTTTATCTCATGCCATTCTTGAAAATTTTTCTAATACAGGGGTCCAAATAATACATGCCAAGCTAAGGTTAAAATTACAGCTAGAAGTAAGCTGTATAATAGTGGGCTCCAAAAATCTCTTGAAGAGAAATCTTTCGATCTGGTAATCACTGAACTTTCAGTCCAATTTAATCTGTGAGAGCTTTCACTTCAATGAATGAATTTAGCATTGGATGTTTGCCCAGTTTTTACGGAATACTTATGTTGCTTAAAACGTACATCTAAATCGTTGCTAGATTGGCCAATATAAAAACGAGGGGCAGTCCAAAAATGGAATTTTATATATTATATGTTGTTGTTTTCTTTGGGACTATTTTTTTTTATTAACATTCCTTTTAGTGTGTTATTATATGAAGAAACGAGGTTGACATTAAAAGATTTTAACAATGATTTTATGTTTTCAAAACCACTAAAATAAGGCAAGCTAAGAATGTTCTTAGGGGTTTCTTTCTCCATGTTACTTTCACTATAAAACTTTTTGTGGGCTTTATTATAACAAATATCTAGTATATGTGAAGGATAACATAAATCTGTCCCTATTTTTCTTATCTATTCAATTTCTTGATCCAAATACTGGGGACTGATAATGTGCAAAACTCGTAAAAATATAGAAGAAAAAATTGATATTTTGATATTAAGGTGATGGCTTGAATAAAAATGGACATAAGTTAAGTTGTTGCTTGGTTTCCTATAAATACTGGATTTGCAATGAAATGGTTCTCTATGTATTAAAACATCTAAGAAAGGGAGGCAATTGTCTTTTTCTAATTCTAAAGTAAACTTAATGGTTATTCAAATTACAGAGTAAATCATTTATGTCAATATCGTCAGGCAAAACAGCTAAAATATCGTCAACATATTGTTTCGAAGTGATCAAGCACCCGGTTATTACACAAATAGGCCAAAAAATCTGTTGTGCAAATGATAATACCAAAAGTTACCTCACATCGACCAGATACTTGAAACCTCATAACAAAGAGTGGACTGAATATCTAAAGGTACAATGATCTCATAAACTTACTTATCACTGGAGAAAATCAAGGTATCTTTATCAAGTTATGGACGAGGTAACAATTATTAAGTAATATCCAGATTAGTGGAATATGGGTTTCACTTCAACCAGCACTGTAGCTGTCTCTCTGGTTCTATTTTACCTAGATAAGTCTCAGGTGAACAAACAGATACATCACTTACCTTATACACACTCATTAATGTCTGTAAGTATTGGTAATCAAAATGAAACGCTATGTTTTAAAAACTTTAAACAAACTGGTTTATTTCTAAGTTCAAAAGTTCCGAGTATATGTAAAGTTCACAATCTCAAAAGATTTACCATTAATTGACAACAGTGTAAGATTTAAGTACCTCTTAATCAAGTTTAATTCACAAAACTTTAATTTATCAAGAAAACAATCTGGTTATGTAAGAATCAATCTATTAGCTATCACTTAAGTGCCAAGCTTTTACCTGATTCAAGAATTACAAACAGTCACCAAAATATTACTGATTGAAATCCACATAGCATTCTCTAAAATCCCTATAACAGGTAGGCACTAACAAAATGCTAAGAAATCACCAGCAAAACACGGCAACAATAATATGATAGCACAGACATATAAGAATGCGATACACAAAAATGAAAATACCACAATCACGAATAATGTGCTTAAAGATTACATCAATCTTTTATATAACTTTCCCTATAGAAAGAAAAGTTTGACTCACGTCTTTCTAAGACTTAGTCAAACACAACAATTCTCTTTTACCAAGAATATCTCTTAACAAAACTCAACATTCACCACATTACCTTTTATAAACATCACACCAATATATATCTCCTCTTCAACACTTGTACAAAATAATATTCCTGAACATCTTCTACAAAATTAGCACACTTCTGGGGTGAGTTTAACAGAGCTTTTACAGACACGTTTCTGTTATTCCCATTATATATAACGAGAGAGAGAGAGAGAGAGAGAGAGGGTCTGAGGTCTTCCTCTAATGGCCCTTGCCAGCAGACTGCTCTGCCTTTTAGAAGACACTGGATTTTAGTCTCTGGGCCGAGAATACACATAGGGTGTTCACAGAGAATACACATGTATGAATACACCTACACACATGTATACAAAGTATACTCGTACACACGATCGGGCTCGAAGCGAAACTAACCTTATCTCTCAAGATTGACACTTCCTGGTTTAGGGTTCGCAAAACCTTTTGTCAGCCTGTGGCAGCTGGGCACACATTAGATACGAAATAACACCACTTATCTGTTATTCCTCTTTCTCTTTCTCAGATTACGAATAGAATAGGCATAGGCAAAGTTAATAAAGACGGAATAAATATACAATGATAAAGACATAACAGTTAACTCGCCGACTGGGTGACAGCTCATCACGATCACAAAAATGGATGCTTTTAGACCAAAAGCACCTGATCAAACAAGGTTAGCCGCCACTCTTTCTCTCGGCAGACAGGATGTAGCGATCTGATAAGCTTTTCAAAATACAATTTCAAAAGATTAAACAAAAAGGGAAAGAATATCCCACAGAATCATAAGCTTACACATAACACACAATATATCTATAAGAAAGGACATTTTAAAATCACGTCTTCACAACAAATGACGAATCTTGCAAGCAAAAAACAAAAAAAAATTTCACAGAGACATCACAAACAATTACAAAATGTTATAAAAATTATATCACCTTATAATAATATCTATACCACTTTAAAGGAGTATATATGATATTAGGTAAACATCGTTTTCAAAGAATTCCATATATAAGTTTGAGAGGAGTGGGGATTAAGGCAAGAGTTTGGTAATATATTTCGAAAGTTTATATGATATTGAATCAACAGTACTGATAATAGGCCTCATAGAATTATTTTATTGGTGCGTTTTTACTAATCTGTACAAATAAGCTAACGAGGGAAATTTTACTGACAACTGAACTATTAGTTCTTTTTTATCTTTAAGGGTTTTTTTCACTGTGCTATTGAAATTTTTTATTACTTGATCAAGGGGATTTTTTTTTTGTTTTTTGAAAGTCGTATCTTCATCCAGTAGGGCTTGCATACGTGATATGTAGTCAGCTTTATCTGAAAATACAATACTATTCGACTTATCAGCTTTTGTGATGTGGACTGTATTGTCTTTTTTAAGATCGGTCAAACTTTTCTTATAGCGAGCAGGGAAATTGCTTTCAGGCATAACATTGGCAGCTCCATAAACAATACCTTTAATTATGTCCATGTGATTTTGAGGAAGATCACAATATTTTTCAAATATACATAGGGACGATGCAATCATTAAAGCAGAGGGTCTATTAGATATAAAGAAGGATAACCCATATCCGAGTGCACTCACAACATTTTCACTTATTTGTTTACTAGATAAGTTTATAACACAGTCATTATTAGTCCAGTCACGCTATCAGTAAGATTTTTTAGTTTTCTGTCGAGTTTCCTTGTAAGGGCACCTGTAGTCCTAAGAAGTTTATCATAAATTTCTTGTCGCAGCGAGTCCTTCCAATTAGCCGGGATAGAACGATTGAATGAAATTCTGGCTTTTTCTAATTCCTTAAATTTTTCCTTCTCCTCTTGCTTTGCGGCTGCTATGTGGCGTTTTAACATCATGGCACTGAATTCATTGAATGCGTGATGTCATATCTTCTTAAACGGCGTGGTAGCAGTGACTAGACTAATAGTGCACGTAATGATTGTTATAAATTTATCAAGTAAACAAATAAGTGAAAATGTTGTGAGTGTTTCTCTTTCCTTTGTGGATTCTGTCTTTATTTATATATTCATAACATTCCATTTTTTTGTGATTCAGTTACACACACACACACACACATTATATATATACTGTATGTATATATATATATATATATATATATATATATATATATATATATAATCCTTTATCCCTAAGATGAGGTAGTATTATAAGTCGCATAATCAACGAAGTGAAATGTGTTTATTCTTATACATACTCTATACCATATCTTTAAGGGAATTACGGGTATAAGCTCACTGCTGGTGGAGCGGGGACGGATTAAAACCATACATTGTGCCAGCTTTGATTCCTAGGATATGCCGTGGCATATTCAATGTCCTTCCTTTTAAGACGTTTGTGATTGTGCGATTGAAGTGTTAGGACAGTGCATCACAGTCCAGGGATTCCAGTTCTCAAAGATTAGATTTGTCTTATCGTGCATTTCCAAGTGAGATTGCCTGCTTGCAATATCTTTTTCAACTCATTGCCATGAGCTGGTGGGACAGACAGAAGAGGGGTGAAACCTTAGATACGGCCACAGCAGAGCCAATGCGTTCCACGTATGTGCGGTATCATATTTTGTTGCACTCCTTTTATTTCCTCTGTGACTGAGTATTTCCTCTGTGACTGAGTGGATATGGCGGTGGCTTAGTAAATCAATGGTCAACAGTATGCCTTATCCTCTATTCTCATACATAGTAATAATAATAATAATGGTAAGTGACATTAAAACAACCTTCTTTGACCTGCACTTCATCAACATTATACTTGTATTAAGAATCTGTATTTATTGTAGGTGTGGAGATTATAGAGATTATATTTTATTTTTTGCATCAATATCATGAAAGATTATTAAGAATACATGTATCATTTGTTTCACCATAAAACCTCCTTATAACAACAGAGAGAGAGAAACTAAAATGCACCGTACGTTGTTAGTTTCTCTTTGCATTATTCCAGTTTTAATTGTTAAATCCTTATCTCGAAAACATTTCTTCACCTATCAGTTAAAAAAAATACTTAAGAGCTATGCACGAGTACAATTAGAGAATCGTGTTCAGAAACGCAGAGAAAAATCGCAAGTAATAAAACAGAGAGGTAACTTCTCCGCTGACTGAAACCTCATGAGATACTGCATTCCTGCTGTTCATCCTCACATTTATGCCAACGTCATCACTTTATTTTTCTCCGGTCCTTTTCTGCTCTCCCTCCGCATTTCCTGTCATTCTCCTCATCTTTTGAAAGTGCGAAATTGGCTTCTTCATCTTCCCAGTTGGTGTGTCAAGCGGAAGAGCCCTTTGATTCCTATTACATTACACGCCAAGAAATTGCAGTTCCTCTTGCGGGCGCTCTGAGATGGTCTTTCCTCCCTCCTCCCGTTTCTCCTCCCTGAAGGAATTCCCTCCTTCGCCATTATTTTTGAAAATATTTCTTCAGGAAAAAATGTTTCCTCATCAGTGAATTTTGTACATGGTAGTTAGTCATCTCTGAATTTCCTCACCCTATGTGGATAATGACAGGGAGCGAACGAGTTTATCTTGAAACTATTGTGAACAAGAAACTAATCAGCACACGAACACGTGTTTCACAGAAATAAATTTCTGACTAACATCGGGGTCGAACCCCATTCTCTCAAATGAAAGGCCAGAGCACTACCAACTGACCCACACAGATCACAATGGAAGTAGGAACCTATATCCCTAAGTACCTATGTACCAGGAAAACCCTCAGGTGCATGGGTACTTAGGTTTCAACTTCTTTTATGATCTATGTTGGAACCTAAGTACCTGAGGTTTTTCTTGGTACATAGATAAATAGGTACTTAGGTACCTATTCCTACTTCTTTTATGTCTTTCGTGGGTCCTTTTGTATCCCCCCTGGCTATTCATTTGGGAGACTGGGGTTCGTCCCGGTGTGAGTCAGAAATTTATTTCTGTAAAACACGTGCTCATTTCCATTATCCGTTGCAACTGCACGCCTAAACATTTAGGAATTAGCTACCTTTTCTACTCTCAGGCTTATATAAAAATAAAATACGATATCCGATATGCGTTTCTGTAAGAAACTATAATGTTAGTTTTAATATGAAGAGAGATTAGATTAGATTATTTGTGGGTTATCTGGTAATATGAAGAGAGCGTAAATACTTCCTGTAATATTGTAAGTTCTCAATGCGAGCTGAACACGATTCTAAGAAAATACAGCAAAAAAAAAAAAAATGAATGAATTTAATAAGAAATAAATTACATTAGAAACCGCTAAACCTGACTGTGGCTATAGTAAAACTAATAAAAGGACAGTGGAAACCGGAAACAAATGAAAAAATTTATGTAATTATCAGATAACAACCGTTGCACCATCAGGTTTCTAGCTGCAGCTAGAAGAGAATGAGACCCGCCGACCAAAAGACATTTATCACTCCAGGCACTTCATATTTTACTTTTTACCATTAGCTGTTAAGTCCGCAAGTTTTAATAAATACTGCATGTCAAATTGTGATTCTTACTGCTTGCTCTATGAGCAAGAGCCTGTTCAGGCATAAAGCCACCTTAATCAAGAACAACGTTTGGAATTAAATGCTATAGACTCTAAAGTGAATGGAAAGAAACGTGAACATTTTTTCCTTACTCCTGAAAAACTTGTGTGAATAGAAAAACGAGTATAGAGTGATTTAAAGTCTCAGTTTAAAGAGCTTCTGCAAATAATGCCATTTACGTCATAAGAAATATATGTATGTATGTGTACATATATACATACATAAATACACATATATATACATATATACAGTATATATATAAATATAAATACACATATATACATATATATATATATATATATATATATATATACATTATATATAATATATATACATTATATATATATTTATACATATGAACTATATTACTTGTACAATTGTACTTTGCAGTAATAAGAGGACCTCAACTCAGAGTAAGTTCGATATAAAGAGGAATTTGACATAAGCCCGAAATAGTTTTCAGTCGTCACACGAAAAAGTTCCCAACCTTAACACAATAGTGGAAGTAAATTCCAGCTCTTTGCAACAATAACATGATTTATCTTTACAAATAAATTTCAGTAAGGACATGTGATATTGAAGATTCAAGCTTCCTTCTCTCTTTTTCCATCCTTCTTTTTCAGTCACTCATCACAATCAAACCAGAAAAACTTCAGCTGAATATGATAATCGATAAGAAATGGCCACACCTATTGGAAAACATTATTATAGGTTACTTACTTTTCGGGCAGCGAATTATTTTCTTGTCAACGTCAGTGATACTTAGGATTCTCCAGGGAGCTTCAATCCAACGCAGCGCCATACACTTCGCTGATAGAGCGATTTTCCAAACTCACTGTGAAAAAAAAAAAAAATATTTTCATTGAAGACTTAAAACGAAACGTTTCCAAGGTCAGTGTATTCTTTTCGTGACTTCAGCTTCAAAATGAACGATAGATGCATAATGTACTCTCTTATTTTTGACAACAGGTAACAGTAACCATACACATGTGGAAGCTTCTCTCTGTAAAAGAAGTACTTCTTTATTAGCAAC
>JANJGK010000005.1:70029189-70074189 GCA_039081455.1 Macrobrachium rosenbergii | reverse complement strand
AAATATGCGGAAATTACACACAGTTACCGTCACCTGTAGCCCCAAGGTTAGTTGCACATTATTACAAAAATATTTAATCATATCTAGACGTTGGAATCAAGAGCACAGCAAGATATCCCTTTGAATACCTTATTTAATCATTTATTCGAAGTGTTATGAATGAAGATCTCTTAACAATGACGTGACGTAGGAGCAAGTTATGAAAAGGCTTATTCTTGAAATCTGCAGTTTGCACGAGTCAGGCAGGCAATATATAAACCTTTAAAATCTAATCCAATCTCATTTTTCCAGTGTAGTAGTTTTCCTCTCTCTCTCTCTCTCTCTCTCTCTCTCTCTCTCTCTCTCTCTCTCTCTCTCTCTCTCTCTCTCTCTCTCTCTCTCTCTCTCTCCGCCGGCAAATGGTAAGATTAAAGTCATGAGATCTGAAGAACTAAGAAAAGAGGAAAGAGTGAAAAGTTCCTGGGAATAGCTGAAACGGAATCTTGGAAGAAAGCAAGTTCCCGGAATTTGCTTCCAAGAAATGGGCGACGAAAAGTTCGATGAAACGCAAAGCCCGGGTTTTTGGTTGCTTTAGTTTTTGCTACGCGTAGTCGAACGAGATGTCTATAATACAATTTAAAGGAACATTTCAGGGAACATTTCACTGGGCTATATACGAAATTACCTTTACGGGGTTCAGATAACTGAGTCGGCTGTTATCTATTTTTTTAGATACCTAGAAATTTAATGCTACTGGCTATCTATGTATTTAACCATGAACTTACTGTATTTTTCGAATAATTATTATGACTGAAATTAGCAATTAGTTTTGATATTACTTTTCACTGCATGAAAACATATTATCCCTGGAACTGTTTTAGCAGGTAGAACGATGAAGACGGAATATTCCGACAAAAAATTTACATCTTAGTATTTTTCTGTACTCATTTTAGCCCTTGTTGTCTATTCAACAAACTCGTAGTTCTGTGTCTGCGTAACAATATTCATATTTATTTAATAATTTAGATGAAACATTATTAGCCCATTCAGCCATGTTCTTATAAAGCTGTAAATAAAATACATAAAGGCTGCTATTATGTAGCTCATTCAGTCAGTGTCCTTTGGATACATTATGCTGAAGGTTTTTTGCGTTTTCCATTTAGATTTGGGGTTTGTGATTAGATCTTCACTAAACTGAATATCACTGAACAAACCACCAAGTTCTAAAGATAGGTATATGGTACTAAAATATTTTGTTATGAAGTTATAAATATACAGAAGACAAACTACATGTCTTTAGGAAACCCGCATTTTTAGACTAAAAAAAAATTGGGCTGACAAGATTTAGTTCTAGATGCAATAAACACTTGTTATTCCAGTTATTTCGATACATTCCTAGTTAAATATTTCAGACATCTTCCATTAAACGTTTTGACTATGTGGCTGAAGAGGCCACTTACGAAACGAATCGATTTTTTTTCTGCATCATTCAACCAGAAAGAATAAGGCTCTTATCGTATTAGAATTAGAATCACTCTTGCTAATAATTATATGATAATCTTTATGGCATCGAAGGAAGATAATTCTTTTGCTTTTAGCCATTTAAGCGTCATCGACTTGGTGGTGAAGACAATTTACTCAGAGACTGGTAAGATAATTATGCCTCTCAAATTTGTGTTGGTTTTTAACAACTATTTTGGTATTTTTTGAATTAGACATCAACGGCGTCTGGTTGGAAATGCCAAGAAATTGTTTCTGAGGTCATACAGTAAATGCTGGATTTATTCGGCATTGTTTGTAACAATAATTTTTCATGATAAAATATCTCATGTATCTGTGTGGATTATCCGCCACAAAACTGATATTCGAATGATACATGATTACTTATTCTTTGAAAAAAGTCTTTAAATATACATTTTGTCTATGTTTGTCTGCATATGGCGTTTAGACAGTTTGCTAAGTAAGGGTTGGATATATTTTGATACCACCTGCCAGTTTAATATATTGGTACTTGGTTTCAGAAGTGCATTCACAAAAATATTCCAGAAAGGAGAAAATGCTGAATGTTGCCTATAGTCAAGTCCCTGTACAGAGTACTGGAGCCGATCTAAATGTAAATTGATTATGGCAAATGGGGAAATAACGCATAGTTTCAGAAGAAGGAGATTTCAAGGAATAAAGTTGACGCATATTTCAAAGGAAGAAGATTGCAAGGAATAAAATTAAAAATGCTATTATGAAAATGAGTTTTGATAAGGAAGTATGAATTGTATGTAGGAAACGGTAAATAAAAAGGTAAAAACTGCATAATATTGTACATTATATTGTACATTAATACTGTAGAGAGAAATTTAAAGGTCTATTGGTACAGTGATTGGAAGAACATGGTTTATTTGCCCGTATGTGCAGTGGGAATAAAAAGAAGTTAATGGTTGAGTATTAAATAAAAAAAAGGCATGAAAAGTGATGAAAGCAATAAGAACTGGTGTATGGATGTTGTAACAAAGGATGCAAATTAAATCCAACGCGTGAAGAATTGTTAGTTGCCTCTTAATGAAGTAATCTGAAGAGCTATTTAATGTGAGCGATACATGACAGGCAACAATAATTGGCGCCAATGTTGAAAGAGTTGATGTCGGAGACTGACTGTGTATTTGACTGCTGAGGATGCAATAAATCGTTTTATGCAGGAGAAAGGTTACAGTAGAAAATTTAAGAAGCACAAGGCAATACATTAGACAGCTTGCTACGAAAATGCCCGTAAGTGTTTGGAACAAAGTAACAAATAACAGAAGGCTTGAAAAGAAAATACTAATGCAATTTAAACAAAGGAGATGGTTTGAGGATTAGGTGTTTGTTTGAAAAGTGCGATATCAAAGGAAATATTTGAATAGAATAATCATTAACTAAAGAGACACTTCTAACAGACTTGACGAAGATGAAATTGTAAGGTTAAGGATGTGTGGCGATCGTGTTATCTCTTTTTACACTCCTGTTTTAGAAGTGGAACGTGCATAATAAAATTAGCTGATGTAATTTAAAATTTCTTGAGTGAGACGAAGTTGTGAACAGAATGTGGAAGAGTTCATTCTCCTTAATGATAATTGGTGAATGGTGGTAGTAATGAAAACTACAGAGAGCAGTAGGAGTTAAAATGTATTAAGAAATAATGAAAACTTCAATTCATTTCAAGTAAGATTATAGCTAAGATGGTTAATAAACGCTTAGACTGTGGAGCAACTCATCCCACTATACAGGTTATGGGTGACTACAGATTGACTGAAAAGTGTACTATAGGTTACGAGCGGCAGTGGTAGAAAGGGAAACTTTGCAAAACGTAAGGCACAAAAGTTGTTTTCCCATTTTTTTGTAATATCAAGGTACTGGTGAGTCGGGCCTTCTTTTTCTAGAAGGAAATCGAAGTTTTCGCATGTGAATAAAAGTCCATCATTCCTAAGAGAGAGAGAGAGAGAGAGAGAGAGAGAGAGAGAGAGAGAGAGAGAGAGAGAGAGAGATTTCACGTTTGTTTTCCAGGGCCCCATCTCAAGTGATATATTTTCTAATGCTACATTGTTTATGAGGCCGCCGAGTTCAATCATTTCGTAACTTATTCACCAGCAAAAACCTAGTACGCAAAGACGTCAGCCCCCTTACATATACACTACCATTCCCCTTCTTATTTGAAAGTCTGCAGCGCCTCGCTATAAGATATATACATGTGTGTCATTACAAGAAAGACAGTAGAAAAAAAAGGATCATATCATTAAAATGGTGATACAAAATGACGGGTGATTCGTAAAACTTTCAGAACACATCTTCCTTCCTTTCCTAAGAGAGACAGAGAAAAAGAGATGAGTCACTGTGTCCTCAAAACCCCACCTCAAGTAATTATTTATTAGCTTATCCAAAAACGTGAGTAAATATTCAGGGAAAAAACTCTTATTTTTGAATTTCTTACGAGCTGCCGTCCGAGTATGGCCTTTTGGAGAGAGGCAGCGCCATAAGCAGCAACGTGAGGGTGATTTTGTATCTTTATTGCAGAGTCAATTCGGCCTTATTGGTCGTCACGGCCGCGGAGAGACTAGCGGCTTGGGTGCTAAAATGCGTCTTTATGCTCCACTTAGTACAAGACTCATTTCGAATCTGACATGAAAATGATTATGAATTCTGTTATTTCGGGGCATTACGACGACGTTAACACGTTTCTTGAAAGTAATATGTTTCTTTGTCAAAGAAACAAAACGTCTGCACCAGCTGAGGTTTTAGAAGACAAGCCAAATGTTATTGGGATGTCATCTATTTACCAAAAAGGCCATTAAGGAATTTAACGTTTCTTGCCTTAGAAGGCTCAAGGGTATGAAAAGCTGTGTAGTGAATATTGAGGGAACATAAAGAAAATAGTTAAAATGTTTATGGCTGCAAGTTATCTAAGGTCTTGAAGCAACGAAACCTGTAGTCTTAAAGAAGAAAATTATGTTCAAAGCTTTGAATTAAAGACTATTCAATTCTGAAACGTGATACGATGGTACAGTAGCTGGAACTAACTATAGTAAGAAATATTTACGTATTAATAAAATAAGCCGTTTCTAAGAGGAATAAAGCGCACACGAAATATGAAACAGGCAAATGATATCACAAGAGACAAGACCGTGCTCAGTCACAAAATCAAAATCTCGAATCATGCTGGAATCTGGACCGAACCATATGCCTTAGTGGTCTTTAATTATGGAACCAATGGGCTTAAAGTTTTCACAAATAGATGACCTGTGGAAGGGCCAATGATTACTGATAAGTCGAGGAGATGGAAATCGGTTTCAGGTAATGTGAACTGTGATTTTAATTCGTATCTGAGCTTCGGTGGTTACAGTTTAGCGGCTGAGTTATGCCAAGGCACGGTGGTAAGCCAGTAAGTAATTTGCTCTTTTTTCTTTGTTTTGGGTACAAATACTCTCAAACAATATAAATGTTTTCCATTTAAAATGAAATGGATATAATTAAAGTTAAACTCACCACTGTGGTGGTGGAATTTTTTACTCTCCTTTAAAGAAATACTCCATCTGCACATATTTACGAGAACAACAGAATTTGGATTTATTGCCTAGCTGAACTGCTAAACAGTTACATGATTTTGACAGCTTTCATATAGCGATGATTTTCCAGTTTATGAAAATTACAAAAAAAGTTCCCATTAAGTGATACTATATACGATCATTTTCCTACTGACAAAAGACTGTTAAGTTCTTCTTTGGAGGGATGGTACAGCTTTCGACTGGCAAGCTGTTGGCCCAGCGTTCGACTCTCCGAGCCGCCATTGAAGAATTAGAGGAATTTATTTCTGGTGATAGAAATTTATTTCTCGTCATAATGTGGTTCGGATTCCACAATAAGCTGTAGGTCCCGTTGCTAAGTAACCAAGTTGGTTCTTAGCCACGTAAAAATAAGTCTAATCCTTCGGGCCAGCCCTAGGAGAGCTGTTAACCAGCTCAGTGGTCTGGTTAAACTAAGATATACTTAACTTTTACAAAAGACTGCTACCTCGGACGCGGCTTAAAGGTCCTGCCTAAGAGTGCTTAACTGATCTATTTTACAGTCTTATAAAATGTATCTAATTTTTCTTACAATTTCAATTACTAGAAATTGCTTACTATTCCTTCAGTGACGGTTCATTCACCTATTCTATAATAAAAGAACTCCTTTCGATAGTGTTGAATATTATTCACCGTTTTCTAAAACCTGTGAATATTACTGTATATATTGTAATTACTGTATAAGTCGTGTTTCGAAAGGAAAATACTGAATAAAAGTAAATAATAAGACAAACTTTTATCATTATATAACTTAAGTCATTTAGACAAGAGAAACACATTTTTAGCTCAATTTTACAGTTACAAAACCATTTTAAATAACCAAACTAAACGTAGGCTATTATAATTGTGTTCATTGATACATAATACAAGCAAATACAAAACCATAGCATGGAATTAATCCAGAAGTCAACCACAGAAAACAAATCACCAGTTAGATGATCGCTGTTATTAAACTTTTTATTTTTTTTTTTACGGAAAAGTTACATATACACTGAGCAGCAAAAGCTCTAAACAATTACCACCGCGCCAAAACTACACTGTGAAATATCACAGAAAATCAGCACTCCGCAAAGCCAGTGCCTGAGAACTATTATGCAAATGCATGCAGTTTAACAGCTAAACTAACGACGCAGATCTGCAATTAATACATAATAGGTTTGATCTTTTGTGAGAAGAGATGCGTGTTAATTAATCTGAGAAAACGATGAACTATGACCAAAGGAATGCCGCCGAGCCAACAACATACTTTTGACCAGAAGAATAATAAAAATGAGCAATAATATGAAGCTGCAGGAACAATCGTAATAGTGAAAAGTATTGGTGGGCAAGGCGGCGTAAGTACTTGACTATTACCTAAAATACTGATTCGATTATCCAACAAAATTGGTAATATTAACGCCATCGTAACGTTATTCATCATTACAAAGGGTCTGAAACAATGTAAGAGAAAACTTGAATTAGTAGTATAAGACTCTCTGACTCAAGCAATACAGGTATTCATTTGAACCATTAAAATGTATGCTTAAAATTACTTTTAAAAAATCTAAATAAAGGATGCAAAAATACAAAACATGAAACAGCTAGACTGTAGAGAAGAGTGCATTGAAATAAATCACGATAACGGAAACGGAAAGACGTTACAGAAACAGCAAAGAATGACAGGGACAGTTAAGTGGAGTAAAGAGAGAGATGAAACCCGCCCCCCCCCCCAAAAAAAAAAAAAAACTAAATAAGTACGTTTCATTTCGAACATAATCAAACTATGAAACATAGGATGCTGCAGTATATTACGATAACTGTTTATTTCCATGAATTCATCGAAAAACAAACTGAATATGAAAATATTCAAAATGATTTAGAACGTGTGCAGTCCCAGCAATCCGAACCTATTATAAAGGTTACGGATCATACATTAAATGGATAAGTTAAAGTTTGTGTGAATGTGATTATGCACAAAATACTCAACATTCAAGTTAAGTATCACATAAATATGGTAAAGCAACCAAGCAAATAGAAGTGGTTGAAACTTCAGTAATTCTCCATATTTCACAAAACTGCTAATGCGTAAGTAATCACTAGCATAGCAAATCGGAGTTGTGTCATGAAACATAACTGAATACCGAGAGTTCCGAGTGGCACCGAGTACACTTATTATTCTCCGATATAATACCAAAATCAACTAGTAGCTCGTCATACTTACTAAGAATTGGAAGAATATTATTGTACATAATGAATGAAAACCACCGAGGACAAATAAGATTTTTCAGCTTGAATACAACGAAGAGAAGAAAATCAATAGTGAAAAGCCCCCTCTAGCCCCAAAAAGGATCCCGGTTCTTTTTTTTTTTAAGTTCGGAATATTTTTGAGGGATCTAATAAACTATTTTGGAATGAAAAACCTGCTAGTTTTTCTTAATGTTATTAAAATCCAATGAAAACGAAATGTGCGTGATCCATAAAGCTCTCCGAGATACATTAAATCAAAACTTCCTTGGCCAACGAGTAACCACTACTAACTTCAGACTAAATCTGGCGACGTGAAGGAAATTCATACTGAAAGAAAATCTATGATTCACAACCAGAGGGTCATCCATTTTATGACTAATTACAGTAACTCAGCCTTGGATCACAGGTTCCTGTCAATAAAACTCCTTTGAAATCTATCAGTACGTTTTTTCTTTCCATTTAAAAATGAACCTTATAACTAAACAAGGATCCTTGATCACTTGCCCATTTCATTGGAATCCAGTAAAGAAAAAAATAAAAAACTGAATTCTTAAGAACTCATCACTCGAAAAACATGCGTCAGCCAATGAAATTCAAGTCAGAACAAGATTTGCTTCCTCAAATATTCAAGAAAAATGTGGCATGAAGGAAAATGCTATGCACCGCCTCCTTTATGGTCGAAAATTGCTTTTAATTCAAAATCTTTTTCGCCTAACGCGAGTGACAACGCTTGATGTTTGTGGAGAGGCATTGTGAGGATTTCCTGTCATCGTGAATAGTGTTACAGTCCATTTTGATGGGCTAGGCAATCTACCACCACGTTTCTGGAGGGCCGTCGTAAGGTGTACTTATCATTGCCCCAAATATTGAATTCCGAGCACCGGGTCAGCCAATCAGCGCTTTTGTTAATGTCAAGTGACAGCCAATCAGAGCTCGGAATATTCAGCATTTACTGAACGCGCGCGATTGCTCCGTAAATAAACAACTTTAGCGCTATCATCGTCGGTATTAATATTAATACACAGGTGGTGTGATAAAACGCAAACCGGAAAAGGTATTTGTGTGTCTGGGGGTTCGACGGTAAAAGCAAAGCTATTTTGGGTGATGTTTCGTGATCAGAAGGTTGTGACTGTGATGACTGAGTCTTCTCCAGTAATAAATCTTGGTGACAGTATTGTTATTGAACAAGGCAGTGTCATAATAGGAATCAGTGACCTTAAAGAGAAGAAGAGAAAAGGATAAGGTAGAAGGAAGGCTAGCAGTATGAAAAGAAAAGATCTTAATATTATTACGGTTATACTGACAATGACATAACAGATGACGAGGGGGGGTGCATCCCTATAAGAGTGATAGTGATACAGAATGTGATGATCCCTTGTGCCATTAGCATCCCCGTACGTGTTGGCCTGTCCTCGTCATGAAGACTGGTACCAGGAAAACTTTTTCCCTAAGGTCAGTCCCTTAAGAACGAGTATTTCTACAATTGGGGACGAGGAGATTAATGTGATCTGCATTGCAAACTAGTCAATGGAGGCCTACAACGTACAGACAGCATACCTTTAAAGAAATATTTGCAAGAAAACTATCGAGAGGAAGCGATATAAGGCCGATAAAAGCAAGAAGTGGATACTGATTAATGCCTATAAATAATTATTAATGGATGAAAATACATGGAAAAAAATGGATAATGGCAATAAATAGTCTTACTCAGAAGAATTTAAGGGACTGTTGTTCAAATATTGACTTGGGTTACAAAGGCACTTATAACTAAGTGAAAATTTTATTGAAAGTCACTATTTTCCACCTAGATTCTGCTCCTAACTGCTGAAGGCAAACTCTGCAATAAGAAAAAAGGCATTTTAGTATGTGTCCGTAAAAACAGCTACTGCTTTAAATCTATAAGAGATAAAGAGCTAAGATAAGTCTCATTTAATAGTTAAAGAGTGTGTCAGCAATATCTGAAGAAAAAAATGTAGGTGGAAATAGTGTCTTTCAATAAAATTTTCAGTTAGTTATATGCGTCTTTGTAACCCAAGTCAATATTGAGCAACAGTCCCCTAAGAAGTTCTTGTCTTGTTTATTACTTTTGTGGTGCAGTCAGTTGCATTAATCCATAGACAGGGAGGGTCTATTAACAAGGGAGAACGGGGAGAGCACCAATGTTGTAAAGAATACGCCACTATTACCGTTTTTAACAAGTAGATCTAGTCGCCGTCACAGAGTTTGAAAGTTTTACTGTTGCTGAAAACACAGATATTTTTTGCACTGTGTGCCTTCAGTAAGCGTTCAAAGTGAGGTCATCAACATGCGCTTTAGCGAGCTGCTCACAAGCTTTGAAGGCATCCTTCTTCACAACGATAAACCCGATATTATAATGGCAAACTGAAAATACTGTTGCTGACATCTATTCAATCAGAGTATTTCTAAGGCTCGGGGTCTAGAGGCTATAGAGGTGGGAACAACTGGCAGAAGTTGTATGTGTTCATGGACGACTTATTATTTTCCTGATGGTGGGTGAGTGCTCACCCCTCAAGTTTCTTTACCACTGTCCCTCCTCAGACAACTTTTCCTTAGCAGCTTGAGGCCTCCTAGCGATTACTGCAAGAACAGATGAAGGCAGCCTTGCAGGAGTGTTATTTCATTGTCCTTAAAAGTAACAGGATAGTTCAGTGTCCATTCATGCTTTTATCGGCCTCATATCGCTTCCTCTTGATAGTTTTCCTGCAAATGTTTTAAAGGTATGCTACTTGCACGATGTAGTCCCCCATTGTCTAGCATGCATTTCAGATCACATTAGTCTCCTCGTCCCCCACTTGTACAATTATGTTTGTCGGATTTACTGTTAACTTCCTTCGTGTTCATTAGAGTGACATGTTAAAATTTGTTACCATGAGCAGCTATTATATTAATTAAGAATCGATATTTACATGTTTTTTGGTATTATTATTAACATATTCATGTTTATTAATGTATATTAATTGTGTGCGACAATATTATTACTTTTTTTGTTTGCATTAATCGCCAATATCTTTATCATTTATCATTATTCATACGTTTGTTACGATTACTATTAACTTACCCTATGACAAGGTTAATAATGTTATATGTGGCAATATTCGCTTTTTTTTTTTTGGTAAAAGGCAAAGTAACAAGGGAGGGGGCGGGTTTGGGGCGATACTTTTTATTATTACCACACTACATTGTAAAACAACGTATGGTTAGAATGTCTTGAGTGTTTTGTACAATGAAATAATAACAATAAACTGGGGAATATTAGCCTAAATGACATACCTGTTCAGTTTTCCAAATATCTCAAAAAAAATAATTAGCCATTTTTGAAAGACAGTTGAACGGATATAATTTACACAGAGTTAGCTTTAATTATTAAAAAAATGAATTGCCATAGCACCATAAATGACGTTAACGCGTTTTGAAAATCGCTGATTTTCAGTCACGATTTACTGGATTTTTACAGTAGTAGATTTTGTCGAGTAACATATTTAAGACTTATATCCGTTCACATACTCATTCATATGTATGAAATCAATCCAACTGTGCATTTACTCATCGGTTATCTCTCATATATCAGTAAAATCCATCAACAATGGTCCAAGGTATCCTTCCAGGAAAAATTCCAAGATCTGCTTTCCCGATTACGTCAAAATCTAGTTCTAATATTTAATACACACCCAATATATATATATATATATATATATATATATATATATATATATATATATATATATATATATATACACACACACACACACACACACACACACACACACACATATATATATATATATATATATATATATATATATATATATATATATATATATATATATATATATATATATATATATATATATATATATCTCTTTTGATACCGTTTCGTAATTCAATTCATTTTTCATAACGTTGGTGCTATATTCTCGAGAAGCTTATTAATACATCAAAGAATTCGCATAAGTTAGTAAAGATATATATATATATATATATATATATATATATATATATATATATATATATATATATATATGTATATATATGCATCAATCACATCTCTGCAATAACTCATATGAATACATTGCAGCAATAATAAGCTTCTCGAGAATACAGCACCAAAGTTCTGAAAAACAAATTGAATTACAAAACGGCAGCAAAAGCAGCATTATAACAATAAAAAAAAAAAAAAAAAAACGTAATTACCAATAGTTTTCGTATGAAATGAACAGCTTCTATACTTGGAACAATTAAGCACCGCTAAAATGAACAATGAACAAAATGTAACATAACTGCTGTATAAAAACAAACATTTACAGAGTCCTTCAGGCCAGTTGTTCTTTACCTAAGCCTTCTAAATACTGCGGACCTCGGGGAGTCAACAATAGGAACAGCTACTAAGTAAATTAGGATTTAAAACCTACGTACTCTCTCTCTCTCTGTCTCTCTCTCTCTCTCTCTCTCTCTCTCTCTCTCTCTCTCTCTCTCTCTCTCTCTCTCTCTCTCACAAACACACTGCTTCTATATTTTTCATATACTTCTTATCAATAAAATATGAAGTTATGATCAGCAATACAGAATATCAGCAAGACGAAGGTTTTGATTGGCAACCAATTGAGAAACAACCATCAAATAAACATCAAATATAGATAGTGAATCTAACTGACGCCGTGCTACAAATAAGGCTTCGTAAAATATATACATATAATTCCTAACCGCTATATAAAGGAAAATAATGATAAATAAAACAAGCCATTTGAGATTATCCCATCAGGTCAGCTTCGAATCGTGTACGAGAACCACACAAATCTTTTCATCTTTCACAATAGTGATAATGATTTCGAAAATCCAACTTATATTTATAGGAGATTTCACGCGGTGGTAAATCCAATCTTGCATTTCAGCAATTCCATAAGAGAATTTCTCTTTGGGAACGAGATCTCATTTGACCTGACTTTGTCTAAGAAGAGAAAGGGAGTAGAAAAGAAGTTAACAAGATTTGTGAGATATTATAATCACTTCTGTTTTAAAGTGGCAATTCGTACATGTCGTTCGGTTAAATCCCTTATTTTTACTCTCTCTCTCTCTCTCTCTCTCTCTCTCTCTCTCTCTCTCTCTCTCTCTCTCTCTCTCTCTCTCTCTCTCTCTCTCTCTCTCTCTCTCTATATATATATATATATATATATATATATATATATATATATATATATATATATATATATTAGTCTTGTATTTATTACTCATGTGATTTTCTTAACCTCGAAGGTATTAAACCACATATACCCCATTGATATCGGCTATAAGAAGAATGGATACGCCCCAGTTTCCTCTGTATGAAACCCCATAGGCATAAGCTGTAATCGTGGCAACGGCAAATGCACTTCTTATTTATAATTCCATTTGGTTGCACGTTATTCCCAAGTTAAAGAGAATTCGATATTTAGACTTGTGGTTCGATATTTGAAAGTATAAATGATACACGGTTGATTTCGTCGCAAAACTATGCATATATATACTATGTGTGTATATATATACATATATATATATATATATATATGATAGATATAGATATATAGATATACAGATACACACACACACACACACACACACACACATATATATATATATATATATATATATATATATATATATATATATATATATATATATATATATATATATATGAAATTTTTATCACACCGTGATTATTATACAACCATGAAGCTAAAAATGTTTAATATCCAATTCATGCTACTTCGGGAATATCCTCGATGGGGAATTATCACCGAAGGGGAATTTTATAAGTGATAAATGGATCGGTACCGCCGGGTCTCGATCCCGCGCCACAATACCTTCCAACAACTTCAGTCGACGGTCAAACCACTCTCTTGGAAGGTATTGTGTGGTGGGATCGAGACCAGGCGGTACCAATCCGTTTATCACTTATAAAATTCCCCTTCGGTGATAATTCCCCATCGGGGATATTCCCGAAGTAGCGAGAATTGGATATTAAACAACATTTGTAGCTTCATGATTATATATCTATATATATATATATATATATATATATATATATATATATATATATACATATATATATATATATATATATATATATATATATATATATATATATATATATATATATGTGTGTGTGTGTGTGTGTGTGTGTGTGGACTGACATACGGTAGATATACAGACAGGTAAGTAAGCACACACAACTCAAAACTCAGTAACGCGAGGGCAATAGTTCAAATTCCTACCTAGGAAAGAACGATATGGAACATGCTGATAAATCTCATTATGCTTATGTTCACCTAATTAGTATATCAATAAGATTTCACTTTCCATTTTGTGGCTTTCGGTGTAAAATTGACCATTTGTTGACCCAGCAACCACTCCAAATCTTTAAGGATGCCAAGAAAAATTTCAGTTACGCCCCATCTTTTTCCATTACAGTGATACACCATGCTCATCATTACTGATCAGTTTTCGCGACCATGTTCATTTGTAATAAAAAGGTATCATGTCCTCGTTGGTACTAGAATATCTGTTCTCTATTAAATGCTTTTGTTAAAGTTGTGCTATTTACTGGCTGCTCTTGTGTCAAAGAAGGTTTTACTTGAAGATACGTCTCTTGTTTACCTCTGTAAAACACCATTAACTGTTTCAAGATTCTTTAATTTCTCAATGAAAAGGACAAAGCAGTTTAGGTCTTCTTTAAATTTCATTAACTAACTTAATTAACAAAATATTTATGGTCCTGAGATTAACTTTCATACTTGGCATGTTCTTTCATTTTTGGATCACCGAGGCGTAAACTCTAGATGTGTATATTCAAAGTCACAGTCACTAATTTTCATGTGAGGCACAAAAATAATGTAGCTCAGAGTGCTTCATTTGCTTGAGCGGAGTTCTGTCTATGTACATATATATATATATATATATATATATATATATATATATATATATATATATATATATATATATATATATATATATATATATATATATATATATATATATATATTTATAATATATATATATTATATATATTTGTATATATATATATATATATATATATATATATATATATATATATATATATATATATATATATATTATATACATATATATATATGTATATATATATATATATATATATATATATATATATATATAGACAGAACTCCGCTCAAGCAAATGAAGCACTCTGATCTAAATTATTTTGTGCCTTGCATAAAAATTACTGGCTGTGACTTTGAATATACACATCTAGAGTTTACGTCTCGGTGATCCAAAATGAAAGAACATGCCAAGTATGAAAGTTAATCTCAGGACCGTAAATATTTTTTGTTAATTAAGTTAGTTAATGAAATTTAAAGAAGTCCTAAACTGCTTTGTCCTAGGTTCTGCACCGACAAAAGAGGCATTTTTTTATCCTTTTTTTCAACTTATGACCTGACATATCTCTGTATTTCATAATTCCGGCTATGATGTTTTTCACTCTTGTATAATACCCTGAGGAATATTAACATTTGATACAGCAACACTGACATCAAAACCTGTTTCTATTTTCCTCTTTTTATATATTAGGGATACACTCAGAAGAAAACACCAAGAGCTAAGAACAGTATTTTGAAAACTGTTCATCCGTGTATGTGTTTATAAAAGCGTTTAGAAACAAATTTTACTTAAGGGGTCTTTTTCTTCTATTATCATCTAGAACCTGAATATTCTTCGACAGTTTAATAATGATAATAAAAGTAATAATAATAATGCATGTTTCAGTATTGTTGTAACTGTTTTATGAAAACTGACAAAAACATACAAAAATAAAAAAGATTAAAGGTTTACATAACTCGAAAGACCAACAACGACAGTGAGCAGCTCTGCTGGCACACAGCAAGCAGATGTTCAGAGAGAACCTAAAATACATCTCGTTATCGGGTCTCCGACACAAAATCGAAATACTCAAAAGATTTCAGCACAATTTCTCCCAAGACAGAAAATGCTTCCAGAAAGAATTTACAAAAATTCGTGAGCACAGCAGGGTTGATAGTAAGTGCAGAGAGAGAGAGAGAGAGAGAGAGAGAGAGAGAGAGAGAGAGAGAGAGAGAGAGAGAGAGAGAGAGAGAGCTTTATTACATCGTTTCACCGTCTTGAGACGAGATGATGGCTGGATGTGTCTGAATTCTATTTGGTTATGCCGCTTCGCTATTCTATCTGTTTTATACAACTTGAGAGGGAGTTATTGCCTTTTCCTAGCTCTCGGAAGAGTGTTCAGGCGAAGCCGAAAGGTAATATGAAATTTCAAATGTTTTTGCATTTTACAGATGAAATATTTTCATTACTTTATCATTTCGTCTCTTTTTTAGTTTCCTGTAAAAGAAAACTATTGTCTGTCCGTCCGCACTTTTTCTGTCCGCCCTCAAACCTTAAAAACTAATGAGGCTAGAGTGCTGCAAATTGTGATGTTGATCATCCACCCTCCAATCATCAAACGTACCAAATTGCAGCCCTCTAGCCTCAGTGGTTTTTATTTTATTTATTAAGGTTAAAGCTAGCCATAAACGTGCGTATGGCAACGATATAGGACAGGCCACCACCGGGCCGTGGTTGAAGTTCCAAGGGCCGCAGCTCATACAGCATTATACCGAGACCACCGAAAGATAGATCGGTTTCCGGTGGTCTTGATCATACGCTGTACAGAAAACTCGACTGCCCCGAAGAAACTTCGGCGCATTTTTTACATGTTCTATATGGTTATAATTAAATGCGAAAGTTCTGTTTTATTCAGTATAGAAAGTGATAGAAATCAAATGCTTTTTCATAGATAGTTAAATAGTTAAGTTAAGTAGTTAAATGACCAATGTGCCTTAAATGCAAACCAAATGCAGACTTCAACACACTACAAGTGAATGCCTAGCTTAAGCTTGAGAGGAATACGAAAAAAATGGGATGGACACAACCGTTAGGGCCTTATAGCGGAAGATCTGCAAGGAATATATCCTGCCATGTGCGGAAAACTGATAAAGTCAAATATCAAAAAAAAGTGTTGAAAAACGAAATTATTAAGTTACGGCGTGGCTATAATTGCAAGGACTGAGCTTGTGATACATGCAAGAAATCAAACCTAATCCTATTAATGAACACTCTCAGAATGTATCTTAGGTAGTTGGTGTCATACCACGGGACACAAGAGTTAGGAAAAGTTAAACAAGTACGAAAATACCAAGATCTGGTAACGGAAACAAGGAGAAAATGGCACCTGAAGTGGAAGTAGTTTCCATAATCCTGGGAGCCCTGGGACTAATCCCAGAATCTAAAGGAAACTTCAGAAAAATTGAAAGCACAAAATTTGAACGACCCTTGCCCAGAAAAGTGTATTGCTGGCCACCTCAAGGATAATTAGGTGCTGCAATCGTAAGAAATAGGACAACAGTGGTCAGGTCCCCATGAAGCAGGTTACAGTTCAGATTCAGATTCGGAGATACCTTAATAAAAATTATTAAAATACGACGGGGAAAATAGAGTAATGAAAAGAGCAGTTCTCTGGGAATCTTTCTTCTTGAATTCCTGTACGGGATCAGAAGCTTGTTTTATTTAAGAAAAAAAAATACAGATATCCTCTTGTAAGGAAGAATATCTATTCACTAATTTAAGAGAGGGATTCATTTTTCCTTCCCGTTGGCAAAATATTTCCATTCAAAATCCTATTTCCGTTTTTGTTGGAGCAAGGCATGAAATTTACAACCAGTCTTTTTTTTTTTCCAGTAAGATTCTTCTCTTAGGAGTTTTCCCATCAGAACCCAAGATAACGCGTCATTCCTCTTTCTTACAAGCCTTCATCAAATCTTTCGGGGATATTACACTGTCCCTCAAAGTTAGCAATGTAATTAAAACTTTTCATAACTAGAATATTCCTTGTCAGGATTTTTTCTCTTATACATGGAGGCAATAATGTCAAGGAGCTGAATAATAAAAACCTCTTGGTAGCGCTAACATTACTTTAATCTAAGAAATTTCAAGTCGAATTAAACTGATGTTTTCCGTCTTTTCTACGGATGGATATATATATATATATATATATATATATATATATATATATATATATATATATATATATATATATATATATATATATATACGAGTATATATATATATATATATATATATATATATACATATATATATACATATATATATATATATATATATATATATATATATATATATTGTGTATAAGTGCACACACTCAAACGCACGTAGACACACACACACACACACACACACACACACACATATATATATATATATATATATATATATATATATATATATATATATATATGTATATATATATATATATATATATATGTGTGTGTATGCATACATAACGTATAGGATTTGGTATTGTATACACGCATTAACTGCTAAAAAAATCCAGAATTAAGGTACAGTAAAAGCATATATCTATGCCAAGGGTAAGTGGTTTTGTGTTATACAACAGTGCCCCGCTTCAATCACAATCTTTAGAGTACATAGAAAAGTTCTTATAATAACAGTAACTGAAAGATAAATGCCCAGAATAATCGAGTCTAAGCCTTGAGGAAAACGGATATTACTATTCTTCATTACTGATTCACAAAAGTTCTGTTTGACCTTCATCAGTTTTTAAATAAAATAATATTATTAATATTAGTCACCTGGCCAATGGAATTTCAACATTGTGAACTTCCATGAAAAGAAAGGATGGATCATAGTTAATGCTGTAATTGGCGCTACATATTTTGTGAAGTCAAAATATATATCTTACACATCTCATATGCTAAGTTTTTCTTTCGAACAGGACTTTCACAATGAAAACTATATATGATTAAATACAATCTTTTTTTGGCGTGATTAGTGAATACGGTACCTCAGTTCGTCGACTGCTGCAACATGCAAAGATGAAGAAGGCAATAAGTTAGTAACCTCACCCGAAAACAGGTGTGCATATCCTTATTTGCCTACATTTCCCCTAACAAATAATCAGCTTACTGTGATAGGTCCAATTCATGTAGTTGATTCCCTATTACGCTCCTTTCTGAGTTGGAGGAGTTAGTTAATGGACAGTTTTACATACAATTACTTGTTATGAATAGTTTTCTGAAAAGCGTCCATTACCACGTTGGAACAAAAGCTTATAGAAACTTATACTTTAAAAGAACGAAATACACGACAAGAAAAGCTGCAATTCCTAGTCAGAAATTAAGCAAAATTGTAACATTTTTCTTACCTTTTTTAAATCAGATTAGCGTTTGCTAGTGGAACTTTCATACAGGAAGGGAATTAACATTAGGAAGAAAAACAAATGTTAACAGATGAACAAAAATTCTGATGGAAAACTACTGTTAATGAGATTATAATAACTTGTTCTTTGTTTTATTTTTTGTAGTGCATTACTCTTATGAATGACTCAAGTAAGTTTGTGTACTGATGTATGCGTACCTGAACAAATTTGTATCTACCTGCACAATACACTTTTTTCCTAGCAATTCTTATGTTCGAATTAACGCTCAAAAAAGGTCCTCTTGTTTACCATCAGACATTAAACGGTTAGGCATCGTGATACTGAATTAATATTTCATACTTCAGATATTAAAAAGTATATACATTCCTATCACAGCCCTAGACTTATTCGCATCCAATGTTTTTTTTTTATATTGATCCATTTTTCTATTCTGCATATAAATTCTCTGGTTTTATGAATTCTGTTGTCGTCATTCTAGCGTTGTTTTGTAATTCAAACTCAAATCTTACGAAATTGTGGGTCTAAGTGCACGATAAAATGAGGAAAGACACCTTAACGGAAATTGATGAAATTCCTTATAGACATGACATAATGATGAAAGAGATGATTTGGACCTATCCGCACAGTGTGAGTGTCATCTGGTTTCTTTGGGCACTAGAAGAGCTTGATGACCCAGACCAACTTGGAATAGAACTATGAGAAGGGCAGGCCGGAGGTGAGAGGAGATTTGCGGAAGACAATGCACACGAAAGACACGAGCGGCGGAAGTTCCTGGAGGGACTTTTCGTGAACTTCGGATCAGGGACGTTTTTAGGGTACTGGAAAAGGATTCCTCACTTTAACTGATGTATAAATCAGAAATGATCCATGGCCTACATTCATTCATAAACGAGTATCATTACCTGTTAAACGCAGCTTCATCCTATTATACATGAAGTGAAGAAGCTCTCGTAATGAAAGCCCAATGAATGGGCATAATAACCAAAACGGCATAACTTCTTTAAGCTATGTTATGAGAGGAAAGAATGGGGAAAAAATGGCTGAGCAAGGTAATTGCTAATTGCTGGAATATTTTTTTTCTTTTTTTTGGCTGGGAAAGATAATTGCTTAGGGAAGAAGAGAAATTAGACGCAGCCACTGTAATGCAAGGCAGGAAGCCAAATTATATCGAGACGAAAAGAGACAAAATGAAATAAAATAGCGACTAGGGAGATACTCGTATAACTATGAGCTCGTGAAAGTAAGAATGGATTTTCAAACGTTGCAGCGTTTGAAAAACTAAAGAAAAGTTAGAGAGAGAGAGAGAGAGAGAGAGAGAGAGAGAGAGAGAGAGAGAGAGAGAGAGAGAGAGAAACTGAGGTTAATTAATAACTGAATAAGAAATATTATAGAAAAAGAAAGAAAATCAATTAATCTGTGAGTACAGCTGGATAAAAGGAAAATACGCAATCAAAAAAAGCAACTCGGAAAGACGGGTATCGGAACACAATGCAGAGAAATGCGAAGAATCCTGAAAATGTAAATTTCAAAGGGAATATGAGACTTCCTTACAAGAAAAAAGAAATAACACCTACGAAATTACAGACGGGAAACATGAAAGACTTGCTCATAAGAGGAGGCGGGTGCACTGTGCAGGGATAAGAATTTTGCTTCCCAGAACGGCTTGTACCTTGCAGACTCAATTATCTTGCGTCAGGGTTCAATATGTAGATGTAAAGAAAACTATTAGATTGCGAGGGATGTGTCTCGGCAAATCAAGAACTGTGCAGAGAGAGAGAGAGAGAGAGAGAGAGAGAGAGAGAGAGAGAGAGAGAGAGAGAGAGAGAGATGGGTGATGCGAGAAAATACTAGGAACGAGTGAGATTATACCCTTGTTAGAGACAGGTTATAGCTGACAAAAAGAACTAATTTCAAAGGAACGACGACTACCAAGAAATTAATCGATCGAGACGCTTGGCTCAAAATGAAGGGGCTACGCTTCAAAAGCGGAAATGTTTTTGAGAACTGTAAGAGGACACTGACCTTACTCTCTGTGATGAAAGAAGTCGAGTTTCCTTTAAATTGTCCACTTTACTGAAGGCCGGGTTCAATGATTGAGATGGGAGGGAGCTTATGCGGGGGCAAGGAACTCAGGGAAATGTCATTCACTCATCTTGACTCTTTCGAGGATATTTTCGACGTCTCTTGCCCATGATAATAGATGGGAACTTTGATAATCATTTGAAAATGCAGTGATCCGTATACTTTCAGAGACCAGTTTACAAAGAAACAACTCACAGATTTTTTGGATATGGTTTTTCAAGACCGAACATCACTTACAAATATACTGGAGGACGGGTGAGGTTTTGAATAGGGAAGTGAGAGAGAAGAAATTAGAGGAGTAATCATTGTTCACGTTTACAACGATAAAGATAGTAGATGCGATTGAAAACTGCATGGCAGTGATATACCTTACTGCGCCAGGCCAGTTGTACGATAAGAATATGATGGAATAAATAGGCAGGTATACTGTGGATAGAAGAGTGTTGGCTAAAAAACAAAGATGATGTATGGATGAATGCTGATCATGAAATAAAAACTTACAGTAGGAGTTCATTCGCTTTTTTATTAAATGTGTATATTTTTAGCGAATTTGTTTCACAGGCTGCGTTGCCAAGAACTTTGCTAAACACGGATGAGGTCTGGTATACTGGTAAGTACCGATTTTCTTCTTAGTTTCCCTCAGTGGGTATCGAAATTCATGACGCCAGCTGGACCCAAGTCCATTGTATATATATACAGAGTATATATATATATATATATATATATATATATATATATATATATATATATACACATACATATATGTATTTATATATATATATATATATATATATATATATATATATATATATATATATATATATATATATATATATATATGTATATATATGTGTATATACATATATACATATATGTGTATATATACAGTATATATATATATACACATACATATATGTATTTATATATATATATATACATATATATGTATGTATATATATGTATACATATATGTGTAAATATATACAATATATATCTCGTATATATATATATATATATATATATATATATATATATATATATATATATATCTATATATATATATATATATATATATATATATATATTTATACATGTAATATGTATATGAGTATATCTATACAGAAGACGAAAGAATCCAAGTCATAATTTATTATAAAAACATGAAAACAAGCCACCTCGCCATGAGAGACGGATTTGAAAAAAAGCAGTGTCATCTACGAGTTCGCATGCTCGGTGGATGCCATATTCAACCACTACAACCACGAGCACCAGAGAAGACGTTAAGGGATAAGCTGATTACTGCTGTAAAGATTATAGACGCAACAACAGGCCGCCATCGCCTCCGGATTCTTGAAGCGTTGCACATCATGGGAAAAACCCCCAGCATAAACACTGTTAAAAAAAACTGAACTTCTCTTGATAATCATCAGGAGAAACAGCTGAAACCAGCCGGCGCCAAGTACCATCGAAGCGGAGAGAGAGAGAGAGAGAGAGAGAGAGAGAGAGAGAGAGAGAGAGAGAGAGAGAGAGAAGCACAAACACCCCCGCACTGGAGCGAGCCATTGCACCGGTAATACCAGCGGGGAATATACAGCAGGAACCACCCAACCCACACGATTAATACAGCCAAGAAGGTTCGAATGCCTGCGGGGTTTACAATGTAGATGCCCCAGTGCGGAAACTGAAAATGAAAATTCGACCCGCCGGAGGCGAAAACTGACCAATGAAAATTCGACACACCAAGATATCCCGCCTTCCTACTACTACTACTACTACTACTACTACTACTACTACTACTAATAATAATAATAATAATAATAATAATAATATAATAATAATAATAATAATAATAATAATAATAATAATAATCACCAAACAATACAAAAAAAAGTAAGTATACCTCAGTTTGACCAGACCACTGAGTTGATTAACAGCTCTCCTAGAGCTGGCCCGAAGGATTACATTTATTTTACGTGGCTAAGAACCAACTGGTTACCTAGCAACGGGACCTACAGCTTATTGTGGAATCCGAACCACATTATAGCGAGAAATTAATTTCTGTCACCAGAAATAAATTCCTCTTATTCTTCATTTGGCCGGTCGGAGATTCGAACTCGCGGCCAGCAGACTGCTAGCTGAGAACGGAACCCACCCGCCCAACGAGGAAAGGCACCAAACAACACAGCGCTGTGTAGAACAATAAAGGTAACATCTCTGGCTAAGTTTAAAAAACCCAAAAATCCTTTCTTGGAAACTTCGCGCTTCATCCATTTGTGCGTAAAAAAAAATGTGATGTGTGATCATTACCAGTTCTTTTAGTAATAAGAGATCTGGCTTCATTGAATGAAGCCTTTAAGGATGATGACATTTCCTTGCAGAGCATAATTCAAAGTGGAACTGATCGCTTGTTTCATAGTGATCTAACCTTCACAATACAGTTATGAGGTTAGAGGAGGAACTGAATCATCAATACAGCTTTCACTGTCCTTTAATCTTTTAGTGTATCAAATAGGATAAACCATATAACGCGCACCCAGAGGTAGCTTAACATTTTCAGTCTAACATTTCTCCGTTTTCTATTTCCCTGTTTCTCAGGTTATTACTATTGTCTCCCTTTCACTTAAGGTGTCAGTCCCACTTCAATTATTGTCTTGTGTAAGTGCAATTCTAGGTCAAAACTATTTAATATGACTTTAATATCCTTTTTGATGCGTCAATGTACGTTTTGAGACTTGGCTTATAGAAAGGGAGAGAATATTCCCCAACAAAAGGAAAAGCGACGTACGGTACAAATCTCAAGGTTAACGCAAGTAACTCTCTCTCTCTCTCTCTCTCTCTCTCTCTCTCTCTCTCTCTCTCTCTCTCTCTCTCTCTCTGTTAATTAGAGAAGGTTTATTTTTTTGTTGATCCAAGGAATTCGAACCTTCGCTGACAAACTGAGCGATATCTTTTATATGCAAATGGAGGTTATCAAAGAAAAGAAAGGCAGGAATTGGTAAAAGACGATTTCTCAATTTCTGGCAAAGAAAGGCTTCAACTGAACATTCAATGAGGACATTCTGCCGTGGGATTAATAATATTAAATGTTAGAGTATGACTTACCTTTTACAGAAAAAAAAACTTTTGATATGTGTTGCGAAGTTTAAAGCATTTTCAATTCTCAAATGAGATTTCTGATAAAAGGGCTTCAAAATTGCCTATCGATACTATGTACAAAGCTCCCAATATGTACCCTAGATCAAATATTTGTTATTTACAAGATAAGGATTTAAAACCCGAAATTTAAATTTTCAAATTTTACCGAATAACTTCTTGCAAACAGAATAATTGGAGTTATTAACATAATGTTAAAATATTAAAAAGAGAATATCCTCAACCCGACCTTACTCTTTATAGAACATTACATTTGTAAGAAACAGGAATACAAGGTGGTAAGCTCACACAGATCAGATACAAACAGTAAAGTTTTAACATTAAATAACACAATATGAAAAGCAGGGAACCGAAGGAAAACACGAAAGAAATAAGGAAATCAGATAACCAAACATATGTACTGAAATGAAAAATTTCAGTCTATCACGGCACCCCGGTTAATTTACGAGGCATATGAAACAAAAGTTTCTGCTGCGTGATAGTTCTTCACTGGATGGCTCGATATGGTACTCGCCTAGCATTCTCCTAGGCCCGCGTTCGATTCTCCGGCCGGCCAATGAAGAATCAGAGGAATTTATTTCTTGTGTTAGAAATTCATTTCTCGGTATAATGTGGTTCGGATTCCACAATAAGCTGTAGGTCCCGTTGCTAGGTAACCAATTGGTTCTTAGCCACGTAAAATAAGTCTAATCCTTCGGGCCAGTCCTAGGAGAGCTGTTAATCAGCTCAGTGGTCTGCTAAAACTAAGGTATACTTCTGCTGCGTGACAACTTATAATGAGCCTTTTATTCAATTTCTTTTAGTGTCATGAGAAACGTGTAAAAAATGCGACGAAGTTTCTTCGGCGCAATCGAATTTTCTGTACAGCGTATAATCAAGGCCGCCGAAAATAGATCTATCTTTCGGTGGTCTCGGTATAATGCTGTATGAGCTGCGGCCAATGAATCTATAATCACGGCCCGGTGGTGGCCTGTCCTATATCGTTGCCAGATGCACGATTATGGCTAACTTTAACCTTAAATCAAATAAAAACTACTGAGGCTGAAAGGAACGCAATTTGGTATGTTTTATGATTGGAGGGTGGATGATCAACATACCAATTTGAAGCCCTCTAGCCTCAGTAGTTTTTAAAATCTGCGGGCGGAGGACAGACAAAGCCGGCATAATTGTTTTTCTTTTACAGAAAACTAAAGTCAGAAGTTAACAATTAAATCCATCCCACACACATGCATATATTATATATATATATATATATATATATATATATATATATATATATATATATATATATATATATATATATATATATATATATACATATATATATATGCACACCATAGAAGACATTTCCATACTTCTCAGTTTGACGAAACAAGGAAATGCGTAATTCTTTTTCCTGTCATCAAAAAGTTACAGCACACATAAAATGCTACTGGGTATGGAAGATTTCATATAACAGGTGCCTAAATTTATACTTCATCTGGAGATTATTCTGTCCAACTGTCTGTCTGACAGTTTGTGTTAGGCTCTACTAATATATTCTCCGTAAAATTCGGGCCTTTTTCTACAAAGTAACATATGACTACTACACTCGTGCTTGTTTTTCTTGTCATGATTTCGTCTTCAGAAAAGCCTTCATATGTATATATAATATGCTTTTTAAGGTAGAGGATCGGTTTTACCCTCCTGTGAGATGAAGATTCCTTGTCTGTTCTAATTTTCAGGGCACTTTTATCTCTAGCATTTTCCCCTTGTCCTCGGGAAATGTGATGTGATAGTTGTCCTGTTGACATAACTTCATCTGGTTAGAATTTTCATCGAGTAGATCGCCCTAGCTGAGGGAATGTTTTGTTTTGCGAGAGGAAGAAAGTTCGTTTAACAACTTCCTGAAAATGAAATTGAGGTCTCTGCCCAAATATGTTATTGGTTGACGGCAGAACAAATTTCTAAAGAACCACATTTTTTTTTTTAAGCAGACATAGTTGTAAAAATCAGTCTATTTGTACTTTCAACATTCAACCGTACTTTTCTGAGCTACTTCTAACCTTTTGCTATTTAATAATTAAAAAATGAAGACAAAAAATATGTACACCGAATTTACTTTGTATTTTAGATTTTCTATAAATCGTGATACAGGGTCCGAGACATGCACATCAGAAAAGAAAGAATGACACACATAATCAGAGAAACAAAATGGCCTCCATGCTTTTCGAAGATAACTCCGTTTGATAATACATGAAAACAACTTGGGGGTCTAACAACAATCAACGAAGGAACAAGAGTCGATTGTTGAGGAACTGTAAGCGGAGGAGGCTTTTTCATATCGAATGAGGCGGTGATATCTGGCCAGCTCATTTGCCTCGCTACACAGTAAACGCCAGCTGGATGTGAAAATTGGAAGGGCTTTCGTTGCTTGGGTGCATTTGTAAATGACTCTCTCTCTCTCTCTCTCTCTCTCTCTCTCTCTCTCTCTCTCTCTCTCTCTCTCTCTCTCTCTCCGGTTTATAAAAGAGCTAGGAACCAAACACTACACCGCCTTTATTTGATAAACTGATCTCGTTTTCTTTAAGAGAACCTTGTGAAGTACTGATTTATTAGAATGAAGTCCTTAAAGGGTAACAATCCCTACTCAACAACATTAATAAGGAAGTGCAAGTTATTGGATTCATAAAGTTCATTTTGTTGATCCATCTGTCTCCTCTCTTATCAGGTAGGGTAGACATTTTAATGAACTTCAGTGCAAACGAAAGAATAGATTCCACTAAACAAAGCTGATTATACAACTTGTGCCATCTCATTCAACCTGTGGATTTTAAAACTCTTATCATATCAAATAAATAGTTTCCGTCAAATCAGTACACAGGATAATGCTATGGGTTATGACGCATTTTAATACTGTTAAGGAAATTGTCAAGGGATTTACTTCATCTAATTGTCTGTATAATTCTTTAAATATCACAAGATATCATTTATCTTAGACAGCTGGAACATAATTCAATTTTTCTGATTTCCAAGAACATTCTTTTGTCCATTCTTCTGCTGTAAGTAATGAAATCTTTATTAAGAGTAATTATCCATCATTCTGAACGTCCAGACGGTAATTACACCTTTTAGTAGTAATTACTCGGATTCATAATGTAACCTGCTCACATCAGGCTAAGTGATATCAGTAAAATGAGGAGCTAAACTTATGAGGGTATATTAAAAGAATTTTAAATTCCAGTTAGGAAAGGGTGCAAATAATAAGGCCGTGCGCACATTGTGAAGGGTGTGTGGATTTCTGTGTGTATAAATATATATATATATATATATATATATATATATATATATATATATATATATATATATATATATATATATATATATATATATATATATATATATATATATATATATATACACACTGTCGTTTAGGAGACAGATAAGACGAAAGGTAATGAAAAACTTACCTAAGAGGTGGGATTACACAGGGAAATGAAACTTTTAACTTAGGAAAGCCCTCTTCTAAATTGGCAGATATTTAAATCTAAACTATAAAATTTCAAGGAGTTTCAAACCTGCACTGAAATGGAACGTTAAAAATATGCAAAAACAATTAGTGGAAGAAATCCAAAAATGATGTGCTAAATAAGCGTAAAATCCTACGTAGCTGACATGCTGAAAAACATGATGAACGTCAGATATCCTTCTAAGTTTGGATACGGTTTTATGAACAGATATTTTCACTCGGGAGAAAAGGGAATACAATTCCTACCACTGGCTCCAAGAAGATCATAACAGATCAAACTGACGTACCAACCAGGCCTTGAGAAGTCCAATGCAAGGATGTATTTTGTAACAAGAAGTTTACCATCAGTGATTTCAGTATATAATACGGTGGCAATAGTGACGGTGGAATGACAATGGCAGAATCTATGATTATTGAGAAACAATATCCATACTTGAACTAGGACGAGTTTAGTTTTCCTTTAAATTTTAACTTACTTATATTGTATACATACACTTAGCTGCTTTTACCCGATATGTTCAAGGTTAGCATAACTTTACTTTATAAATATATTGCCTTTGAATATGAGCATGCTGTCTATCTTTAGTTATATAAACATTTAGGAATACTGGGGCTTATCATTCTACACATGAACACGAAACTGAGATTCCCCTTCAGCAGCAATATATATATACGAGTATATATATATATATATATATATATATATATATATATATATATATATATATATATATATAAAATATATATATATATATATATATATATATATATATATATATATATATATATATATATATATATATATATATATATATATATATATATGTAGAATCTACTGGTCACTTTTTAGCAGATACATATGTAATTGGTATAGCCACAATGCCCTCTTAACTTCTCGAATTCTTCGCGATTTTTTGGATACGCTTGTCACTACAAAACTTTCAGATCCAAGTGCAAGACATGGAAGCGGTTGAGATGTCCGGTAGCGGGAAGGTAAGGTCGACAACGTGACTTCGTTGTGATTAAGGTGACGTGGGTTCGTTTCCCGCTACCGGACATCTCAACCACTTCCATTTCTTGCACTTGGATCTTAAGGCTTTGTAGTGACAAGCGTATCCAAAAAAACGCGAAGAATTCGAGAAGTTAAGAGGACATTGTGGCTATTACAATTGCATATATATATATATATATATATATATATATATATATATATATATATATATATATATATATATATATATATATGGTATGTTTGTATGTGTTTGTGTGTGTTCGAGTGTGTATGCAATAACAAATATTCATCCTTGTTTACGAACAAGCATACTCAAATTCATTTGTAAATTTTGCATTTACATCCTACATAGAGAGAAAGAGCAGTAGGTATCTTACAGCCTTTCTCACAGTAAAATTACCTACTTACAGTGAGGACTGCTTTCACATGTGTTACTGAAATTTAATGAGCCAACCTTAGGCTAAGCCTCTGCGCTTTATCTCTGTTGACAATACCTTCCTAAAACCAGGTGTTCTCTTATTATAACAATACACCCGTACTGTATACGGACATGGTCAGGTCACTCACCGTTAAAAGCCCATTGTCCGTCTGTTGACGTAAGCAGTGAATTAGGTACCTCGTAATATTCTAGTATGGTGGACACAGCCTGGATTAATAAGTGGCCTTGAAGCTTGTAACTTCATCCTCGAAGATTTTCAAGGAACAAAGCTTTAGCCTTTAGGCACTTTCCCCTCTTGAGGTGAAAAAGGCTGAGGTTATATTAATATATACATTTGTTTATGTTAATATAGCCTTAACTCTTTTCACCTTAGAGGGAAGGTGTCGGAAGGTTTCAGCATTCTTGTTCTTTGACAATCAGTGCTGATGAAGTTGGAAGATGACCATATCTATAATGCTACAATACATACAGATATACGGATCTTCACACAAATACATTAATTATCGATAGGGACGGGCTCGCGCGCACACACACACACACATATAATACGTGTGTGTGTGTGGGTGTATCTGTATATTCCATATGGTATAAATAATGAAAATAGAAGATGGTTACAGTTTCCGTCTCCTGAAAAGACTGTGATCTTTCTAAAATCATGAAAACCAGCAAGATCTTGGAAACGAGACAAAAACATACAGCTCAAAACTCCTAGGAGATGATCATTCATTCTCAATGTCTCCACCAGTAACTCCGCAAAGATGGCCGAAACTCTGGTGTTCCATGAAAGCAATGCCGGAGTTCCACTTGGACAAAACAGTTATCCCATTATTTTCTAATCATTATGTTTACAATTGCCAAGCCTTCATATACACGTAGATCTACTTGAAATCTTACAGACATACTCACTGGAAAGGCTAGTAACGCAATGACCAATCTCGGCCACAAGGACCACCTTCGATTGTCAAAATTATTAATGTAATATATATGCAAATTAGATAGAGCTTTTCCTGAATGGGAGTAAAGATTCCAAAACTTAATCAGAAAAAGAATTCCACTAAACGACATAATTCTGTTGATTTCAACTACTTAAGATTCGTTGCAATCAAATCTGTTTTAAGATGTACCAGAGACAGCAAATTTTATACACAGGGAATAAATGAAAGGAACTGCACAAAATAACCACTTGATTCAAGGTACTTTGATTACAGGTTAAACGCTAACAACAAGATACATACATACATATATATATATATATATATATATATATATATATATATATATATATCTATATATATATATATATCTATCTATATATATATATATATATATATATATATATATATATATATATATATATATATATATATATATATATATATATGACTAGGTCGAAGTTAATTCTTATGTCTGTGCATTAGGTCTGCTTTACTCCATTTCCAGTACCTTTAAGCTATGGTTTAGACGTTTACCTTCCTTTCGGCTCATATTTTTCCCAAGGCAGAGAATATTCGATGATAATAAATTTTCAGAGAGAGACGTGCTTAAATTGGCTGTCATGTTTTCCCATAACATCCTATTGCTTTCTTCTAAAATAACTTTTTATTACATATATCTTTTTTTTAAATACTCAGGAGTGAGATAGTAATAACTTTTATTATCTCAGAAGTTGGAAGACTGCTGAATTAAGAAGTGCTTCTTTCTATCACGACGTAATATTAACTAGCTATATGCCTAAATGTTTATTTTTTTTATTGCGTCTCAGAGTAACATACTCTTAACAGAAACTTCGTAAAAGCAAATATTATGAGCAACCCAAGATTTCACCGGACGTAATTCTCGTAATACTTCCGATAACGAAGATATCAGAGAAGACAATAGACGTGGACACGAAGCCAATACCTGAAAACCACGAGGCAGTACGGGGTCTGACAAAAGAAAAAAATACCGGATAGCTAATTAGTTAACAACACTGAGCATAAACATAAAGGTGGGCTAATAATCTGAATTAGAATGACGGGAACCTCAGACATTAAATTTGTGTGTGTATACACACACATTATATATATATACTGTATAATGTGTATGTATCTATTTAAGTATGTATGCGTGTATGTATGTATGTATATACTTACAGGAACTATTAAAACCTTACCTCTTGAATGCCTCTGTCTCCTCTAAGTCTTTATATTTTCCTTATTTTCACTGAGGCAAGTCAAATACTTATGTGATGGTTTTGTCGTAATGAGGAAGAATTTTGTAATGAAAGATCCTCCGTTATATGTCTGGAATTCCAGTCATTTTTCTTGTCGAAAGGAGGTGTGAGGCACACACGCTTGCCCTGTTATTATGATGGAATTGCAAGCAAGCTACGATCAGCCAGAGCGGTTTTGCTGGTGGTAAACATGTCTGTTTGAAAAACGGAAAACAAATTTTTGGTACAGTTGAACTGAGGCATTCATTCTTCATCAATAGAACCAGAAAAACAATATTCGTCTTATTGAAGGTATTAGATGTATATCATGTTATGGCTGAGGTTAAATTATATGATTAATATAGCAACTAAACGGCCTCTTAAGCATTTATTTTAAAATCTGTGTTCGCTCTCATTTATCCCTCGGCAAATAAATGAAAAGAAAATGCCTCAGGATTGAACCAGCATTTGGTGCTTTTGTTACTCCTCATTCATTTTTTAGACTTTCTTTATCCACAATGATTCCCCGTCTGGGGCACCTAGTATATGCATGCCTTGTATGGCAAACTGTAATAATTATTGAAAGTTCTTTATTTTTCAGCTGTCCACTTTGGCCTCTTGTCACTCCTTAACTTAACCTTGCTTTTACTGTCACTTCTCACTTGAGATGAAATTATTCATATTAGCTTTAACAGAGTCTAAAAATGAAATCCAATTTTCTCATTAAGGTATTCTAAAACAATGATAATAGCAAAATGTACCTCAACTAACATCAGTTAACAACAAATATTACTTTTGTGAAAGACTGGAACCATGTAACAGTGCATTAGAGTGGTGATGCAAAACACTTATAATATTTAGACTCCTCTTCCATCTTTCTGTTTCCATGTTTCATTTGGTGTGTCTTCTGTCAATCTGCTTTGTCTTTTCATTCACTTTCTTCTAGACTACCTGTCTCTCAACAAGAATCCACTAATACATTCTGTCAGCTCCTTTTTTGAAGAACAACACTTAAGCTCTAATTGCACATAAATTACTAGTGAATATTTATTTGCGAAAAATATTAGAAATTGCAAGGAGCCATAAAGCATGCAAATGTTTCATGCATTCTAAAACCGCGGGAATATGTACTAAACCGAAAAAAGTGTTGTGAGATCAGCAAACGTAGGGTAAATTTATCTTAGACATTGGTTATGGCATTTCCTCTGTCATTATGAATTGAAATATGAAATTTGTGACAGAACCCATCACTATTATTATTCAAAATGCCTTTACGTTTACTAGAGTAGGATAAAAGAATAACTTAACAGGTAAGCTTCCAAAGAAAAGAATAAACAAATGTAAAAGCGAGAAGCGAGAAGCGAATAAAAAGATACAGAATAAATATAACACAAACAAAAATTATTCATGAATAAAATCAACTGAATCATCTACCCTCACTGTTCCATATTCCCAAGGTAACAGTGTCGACCTATAAAGAAAATATGGCATTCATTGGTTGCTGGTAGGCCCAAGACATTGGATACAATCTCCATACAGATATTTTCCATGGCAATGTTGCTCTGAATACATGCAACTCATGTTGAATTCTAGTGCGCAAGTAAAATGAACGTTAACATCAACTGAATAAGAATGATAATCACAATGGCAATGAAATCGGAAAAATACACTTTGATAGTGTTATGGACTTTTAGCAATTGAAAGAGCTTATCTACTTTTCTAGAAAAACAACTACTCTAGTAGCGTTTGTGGAAAGCAATAGCTCTTGTAAGGGAAGTTATAAACTTAGTTAAGGAAGGTCTGTTCAGGGTATCAGTCAAGACAGTAATGAACCGACAGTTGTTAATTACAGCAGTATCTTTCCATAAGTTCCAATTCTATTGTTGTTATTCTCAAGAAAAAACGGCGCGCTTTCATAAATCTCTAGATTCTACTTAAATGCTATCAAGTCCTTTTTTATGTTCTATTTCAATGCATTTTTAGAAACTCTTCTCCAGCGATAGACATATGAGCATGTCGGGAGTAAAGTTAATTATTCTAGCAACAAAAATATTAATTTTATATTGAACAGCTTTCAAAGAAAAACTTTTAGTCCAACTAGCAGGCCCGGTTACTAACATCAAATATAGATAGAGTATCCTATTTTTACAGTGTAAGGAAACAATCCTGTTGGAAATGGAAAAACCATGCAGATTTATAATAACTCAGAATATATATATATAAAAATAACATTACACTTCATAATCAGTTACCTTATAAATATATAAAATAATAATGAGTAAAACAGAAAGAACTGTGCTTTCCATTCCGGATTCTAAAAACAAAAATCATATGCTTTACATCCACGCAAATTGTACTAAAATTAGTAACTGCAAGGGAAATTGCACGAAAAGATCACTCGTTAACGCTAAATTCTTGGTCAGTTAATTAAGCAAGGACGTAGGTACTCGCTCAATAGAGGAACATCCACAAAGGCAAATACAAGACAAAAAGCAGAGACTGAGAAATGAAGAGTGAGGAAGAAGCTCGTGCCTTTGTGTCAGCCCAGAATAAATTTTGCGGCGAATACTGATATCCCACAAAGCAACGAAAGAAAGAATTTTGCATAACAACAGCTGTCCAAAGCTGAGTTCAGGAAAACTGGACCACGAAAAAGAGAGGAAGTTGACGTGGAAAATCGTGATTCACTTCTCCACAGTTATGTATTTTGTTCACCTCAGCTGAATTTGGTGATTACGTAAGGAATACCACAGATGTACTGGAAGAAAGTTAAAGTTTTTAACCCAAAAAAACCTATAATATTAAAATATTAGGATATACCGAATTAGAATTCCTTAAAAATTATTGGTAGAGTCAGTATGAAAAAGAGACTAATATGCCAGAATATATTGAACAAGAATTCCATGAAAATTATGGGCTGAGAGTCAGTATAAAAAATATATTAATATGAGTCTTTGGAGGTTACTGAAAGCTGAAATTCCTTTAGAACTTCAGTCCTACCAAACTCGAGTTCGGTAATTGTAATAAACTGCGAAATTATTCCAAGGAAAACTCATAACCGCAACATCCAAACAAACAGAGTGGTAGAAACATTATGGGTAGAACGTAACACAGTTAGAGTAATGGACACAAATGACATACGAATAGCACGAGGGAAATGTTCCACTAAAATGAAATATTAAGAGGTAATAGAAATATGAATCATTTTGTTCAATGTCAGTGTTAGGGTGGGATAATATACATTTACTGCAAGTGAAGGATGTCTGCTTGACAAACATTGTATCGAACGAGAACAACAGACGAGAATAATAGAAAACAAAGGGAAAGACCAGAACCCTAAAGGAGATTCATGAATATTAAAAGAGAAATGAATAAATGATTAACAAGGAAATAAGAAATAGCAGAGGATGAAGAAAACGGAAGGAAAAGCAGGTAGAACATAATAAGAAAAAAGGAATATTTAGTGAATGAGAAAGCTTCTACGAAATGAATAATCGAAAAGAAACTTCAAAAGTGAAAGGGTGCTTTAATCTGAAAGGGGAAACGATTGACGACGGGTGGCGTTCGGTTGACATAAAACCACATTATTGACAAGAAGAATTCTTCGCTGAGAAGTTTATGCCTTTACACAAATATGTTCACAAACAGACACGCGCGGGCGCACGCACGAACGCACGGACACGCAAACAAACACACACACACACACACACACACACACATATATATATATATATATATATATATATATATATATATATATATATATATATATATATATATATATATAATCAAGCAAGTGTCTGAAATCTTGCAGTATATATTTGAACACATAATTGTATCTGATACCTACAATTCCTACAGACAGCATTTCAGTTCAACGAGAAAAATCTCTTCAATGAAATGGTAAGGGCGTTCGTTGCTAAGGGCAGGGAACAAGATTCGTGTGAAACTAAGATCTGTCCCAACATACTTCAGGTTACGAGTAAGAATACAGATACGTATAATATATATATATATATATATATATATATATATATATATATATATATATATATATATATATATATATATATATTATATATATATATATATATATATATATATATATATATATATATATATATATATATATATATATATATATATATATACTCGTATATATATATATATATATATATATATATATATATATATATATATATATATATATATATATACTCGTATATATATATATATATATATATATATATATATATATATATATATATATATATATGTGTGTGTGTGTGTGTGTTTGTGTGTATGTATGAAAGAGAGGGAGAGAAAGAAAGAAAGAAACTAGTATTTAATGTATTATTTTCCTGCTAATGAAATCCTTACATCCGAAATAGGAAATAAATGCGAGATGCATTCCTCTTCCGTTGAGATTCGATTACAAATTGTTAATGCTAACTCATTTTGTTGCGAAGCAGGAGGCTTCATTTTGATTTCCATCTGGGATATAAGGCTTTCAGTGGAAAGAGAATCTACTAACCACCACCCTTCTCATCCCGATCCTGAATAAAAAATAAGCGGAACTCGAGAAAGCGTTGCACAATGTGACGGAAAGTTCTGTGTTATTAGAAAGGTCTCTGAATAGTTTAGAAGAATAATGAACTTCCTGGATCTGCCAGATGATGATTTCAGCCACCCTAGAATGATGTTAAGAATGGATGACCAATGTTTTAAGGACAGAATTCAGAATTACAAAGAATGCTATTAATAACTCTTATGAAATACTTTTATTATCAGAGTAATAGCATTTATGATAAAGCAGTTGCTGCCCTACCATTCAAAATAGTATCTGTATGCCACAAGTTTGTGTATCTATTATTGTGAATTCCTCGTGAAGTATTTGTCCAAAATGTAAAAATCAGCCAATTTTGGGTCATCTTTTCCTTTCCTTACGTCATTTCCTGTCTCCTCACCTGGTAAAGATCGATGAGCAAAAGGGAAGGGGATGATCATACGTAATTTTTTTTTCCCTAAATCAGTTTTTTTTATTTTGCCCCATCGTTTTTATATATTTAGTGAGTTTGCTAAAAAAAATAATTTTACTTTATTTTGTAATTATTCAACAAATAAGGAGAGTGAGGGAGCTAAAGATTTTATCTGTATACCTGTCTCCACGTCTGTCAAAATCTAGAGAAATGCCTAAATAAACTGGACTGAGGAATATTAATAAATTTGTAATCGTAACGAAATTTTAAGCATTATTTCCCTCAGTAGGAGTGATATTATTATTATTATTATTATTATTATTATTATTATTATTATTATTATTATTATTATTCGAAAGGCCAATCAGAGACCGCAATCCTGTACCAAAGTAATTCGCATACAAAGGAACAATTAGTTTATTTGTTTTAAAGTATTTTAGAGTATAGAAAACAGAATGAGGTTTTCACAGCTTCACCTAAATTTCCCCTTAGTGTCTATGTTGCTCGAAATCTGTCTTAACCTGACAGTTTGTTATTGTGCGAGACGTCCCTTAAAAAAAACTTTTGGGAGAAGTAATTAATGAATATACTTAATACTGTTTTATCATACTCCAATCCATTTTAATCATAGCAGATGAATTAAGATATTTTTTGCTGAGTTTAAATAAATAGACTGCGCTTAAAACTGAATAAAGTAAGAATCTTGAAAAGCTAAATATCAAATTCAAATTATATACCGTATATCAATCATAAACAACTCTTTAATAGAATTGTTAATAACTGTCCTGATAACGAACCATCACTCTCGCACAACGTATCAATTCAAACTGAAGTAACCATTTATAAAAGCATTTAAAACCTTCCCCATCACAAATTCGAAATATAAAATAAACTGACGTCTGTCAATGGGATATTTCACCCTGACCAACAGAATAACAAATCTCGCACTCACTAATTTCACAACACAACTCTTCATGCACTGAACATCTATAAATTTATAAGTGGAAAACATGAAATTTTGTTTGTTATGAAACAGAGTGGAATATAGTAGGAACTTTGTACTTGAGCTAAATGTTTGCTTTTGTTCGGAAAATAGCCGGAAAATATATTTTGTTCCATGAAAAATTCCATATGGAAATTTAACTTGGTTTTAGAACTGCAAAAATTTTTGTTCAGGTTTTAGAACTGCAAAAATTTTTGTTCACAGTTTGTGATAAAAATTGCACCCTCTTTTCCTGAATGTTTTGCAAGAGGAGCATGCTAATGAAAAAATATATCTCACGTAGTATGGCATTAACGTTCGTTGCATTTTAGTCCATTTCCATTTAACATACTGTTCCATGGAGATAAGTTATAATGGCGAAGAAAAGTGCGTCGGGAATCCATTGAAAACACTAGTAGCAGTAATAAGTTCACTTTATTATTCTATTGGATATTCCCCATTATTATTATTATTATAAAGTAGTTTAGCCAGACCACTGAACTGACCTTCAGCTCTCATAGGGCTGGCCCGAAGGATTAGATTAAAATACCAGGTCTAGGCCTAAGGCCAAGCACTAGGACCCAATACATCATTCAGTACGATGACGAACGAATTAAAATGAAATTATAAAGATACTTGGGGAAGATCAAATAGCAAGGAAAAGAGTTTGTTACACTGTGCTTTAGTACGGAATGAATGAAAGGGTATATTGCCGGATGTAGCTTGTGTGATCAAGAGTGGCTTGAGGTAAATCTAATCGTTATTTGGTTGAAGCAAAGTTAAGATACAAGGAGGATATAGTTCAAAGAGCATGGGTGAAAATATATCTGTAAGACTACCAAATTTCGTAATCAGTCGTTGGCATTGATATAAAAGGTCTGTTGAGTTATAAAATTGAGGTCTAAAAGAAACTAAATTTAAGATGAACTTTGCTCTTTCCCTACTAATTTAGTAGATTTCTACACGTGACGACAAATGGAGACAGTCATCTCTACACCAACGATGGTGTTACAAGTTAGTCTAGTTCTCAAGTCTGAACAAGACGCACGTATAAAACTTTTCTTATTTGAGAAGTCCATCTCTTAAAGAACATCTTTATGCGCCACTTCCCACAAAATATACGTTAGAACAGGAATCTCACTCTAAAGTAATCGGAAAAATGTGCCTCTCCATTATGGACGAAAACCGCTTCTCATGCAGTGGTTTTCGCCCAACACCCACTATATTTGAGCAGAAGCCACATGAAGACTTTCTGTCGTCAAGAATAATGTTATATCCAATGTGATGGACATGCCAATCAACGCACTATGTTTCTAAAGAGCCGTTGGAAGAATTTTACTTTCCTTAAAGTCATATTCTGCCCCAGTGGCTGGCCAGCCCATCAAATGCTGTTGTTATTGTCACCTGGGAGCCGGTCAGGCTCTGAATATTCTGTAAATATACAACTTCATCGTTATTAACGCCGGTATTTTTAATCTCCGAACTATAATATTAACGCTATGGTAAGTTTAGACAACATAGGTTCTAAGGTAATGTCCCATGTTGCTATATATATATATATATATATATATATATATATATATATATATATATATATATATATATATATATATATATATATATATATATATATATATATCAACCACAGCTTTACCCATGAATGCCTATACGTTGACATTGAGCGTAGATTTAACATATGTTGATAAAAAAATTCATAAGCTAATGTTGCCTTTGTTAGGAATTCTAATTAAATAATATGCAAATAGACAGTTTTATTTTAATCCTTTGTTAGGAATTCTGATTAAATAATATGCAAATAGACAGTTTCATTTTAATCCTTTGTTAGGAATTCTGATTAAATAATATGCAAATAGACAGTTTTATTTTAATCCTTTGTTAGGAATTCTGATTAAATAATATGCAAATAGACAGTTTTATTTTAATAAGGACTTTCGTTCTTATCTGAATACATCAATTCGTATCATCCTAATGGGATACATTCTTTAAATGGTATCAGAACGATTGAAATTCAAATGAATGTAATTAATGCATTATAATTGTCACTACGTTGTCGTTAGTTTCATTTAGGTAAATACTTTAATTTTTTTATATTTTAAATTTTTGTTTAAATATAGTAGTCAGGTATTCAGAATTAGCTTGTTTTTCCTCCTCATCGGTGGTTCGCATGTTAAGTATGATATTTAACAACTGTTTTTCTTTACATGGTCCATGGGTATGTGTATGGCCCCCTCCCACTCTCCCCATGCGGCAGAGGGGTTTGCGGAAGCTCCTGTTGGAGAGTAAAGTTAGTCTGTTTCTGGATCTTCGCCAGAGGTGCTGAATTTGCCTGCCTTTGCTGTTGCTTGTGGTTATTACCTGCTTGCTGGTTGTGGCAGCCCGATTATTCTTGGATCCACCTTGCCCTGGTGTTGCAAGGATTTAGCTGCCCTTTATCCTTCAACACCACTGACCCAGTATCACTGTCGGTGGGACCTCTCTTGTCCACGGTAATATAATTGTCTATTGATTAACAATGTGTGATCACGGCCTCTAGTCCACCGCCGACATATTTGTGGACCCATTGTTCATCTATTATCCACCTCTGCCCAAGTGGATCCTCCGATACCCCGCCACCGGGAGATTCTCCCCTGACATTTGGGAGGAATTGATTAACCACTGAGGAGTTATCAGTGCATTGAATTTAGTGTGTATCATGGTAGGGTATTCTATCTTTTGGCTCTCCTCCTCCTTTCTGGATCCCTCCCTTCTTTTTTGGTATAAGTGTGTTGAGGTCTGTCTTTAATCGTGTAAGTGTTGTTTATAATTAAGGGTGTGTGATTTTTTATTGATTTCGTGTATATTGAGGTTCAGGAGTAACTTCTGTCTGGATATTTATGTCATAAATATTACTATTTTTCTCACTGTTTTTGTATCGCCCATAATTAATTTTGGCACACATTGTTATTCTTATTCAGCTTTCAGTAATTCTAAGCCAGCTGTCCAGGTGAGCTAGCCTATGGCAACTGACCTTTTCCTATGTTATTTTACCTGCTGAACATGAATTTAAAATAATATTTTGGCGGTCAGCTGTAACTAAAATGTAACTGACCCTTGAAAACTGCACGTCTGTACCAGTGGGTCGCACACAACTCAAGGGTAAATTACAGTTTAGCAGCAGCCAACCGGCAAAATATTACCTAAAACTCTTGTAAAGCAAGTAAAATAACATAGAAAAACGTCAATAGCCATATTCTAGCTCCACTGCACACTATTCGAAGCTTTCGTAAACAGGAAACAAAACATTACCATTTCCACTTGCAACTTTGGTGACCTCTATAGGTGGCTGTGGCAGAACGGCACTGCACACCTTATCTGCACTTTTTAAGATTCCTGGCAAGCTCGTATGCTCTGTCAAGAGGCAATATTCTTGTTCAGCAAGTAAAATAACACAGGAAAATGTTAAATTCGTCAATTGCCAGAGTCTCGCAGCTCTCGCTAAGCGCAGAAAACCAGCAGCTGCTGATTGGTGAACCGAAAGCTAGCGCATGTGTGTTAAGGTTTAGAATCAGCAGTACTAGTAATGAATGAAAAGTGACTCTGGAACGGCTCCCACTATCCATCTATTCGCCCTTCTTTTTTACGCTAGTTTTTCGTGTTTGAAATGACATATATAACAGGAAATACAACAATAGGGTACCCAAACCTTTTCGCAAGTTATTTACCCCACCCAAAACCCCGAATTCCCAATGGGTCCCCCTTACTGTTAGCTATTCTCGAAAGGGTTTTACCCCACCCAAAACCCAGATTCCCAACGGGTCCCCTTTACCGTCGGCTACAGTTCTAAGGTAATTTACAATTTAATTACATTTGACCTCCAAAATATTACTTTAAATTCTTGTTCAGCAGGTAAAGTTCTATAGATAAAAGTCAACTTCCATAGCCTAGCTCACTGCGGACAGCCGGCTTAGATCTACCAGCTACTCCACTGATTGTGGACTTGGCTGGTATTTAAGTGAACACATTTGGTAAGAGAAAATATTTTTTAGTGACCGTCAAAGAAGAACGTTGCATAATAAAAAAATCAAAACTTCCCTATATTTTAGGAGAATATATGGCCTTTTACTGCATAAAAATTCCCTTCATGTGAAACACTAGCATTACAAAGTATAGCATTTTACCTGTTTCTCGGTATATAATTAATCTCTCATGGCTACTATTCAGTCTAACAGAACATTCACATGCTGACCTCTCTCTCGCACAACTTGGGTTTATGCTATGATACCCGGAGAGAGGACAATTCTAATATACTCTCAAATCACAAACTAATTCACATTTATTTACCTGACTTGGAATTGTGATACACGACACGTAACATTCAATTAGGTTCTAGTTCATGCTTGGTAAGGGGAAGGACGAGACTCCCCATAATCAGTCTAATGTGAGTAAAGTGCAGTACTGTGTTTGGCCCCTTTACGCTTACAACATTATCAGTTTTCACACTTGTTTTTTTTAAAGGAAACGTTGGTTCTTTGGTTGCACATTAATAACTTATGTATTTGCATAAAAATGGAAGACTGCTATAAAAATTTTAATGAAATGAATATTAAGAAAACGATGCAGTTCCCATGAATGTTTTCGTTTACTTCTGAAAAAAAGCAAACAATTATTGAAATTGTCATTGTGTTGCAATTTTCCTTTTCTGAAGATAATTTAGTAATATTACAGATAAAATCTTATATTTCGAGAAACCCTGCTTATCTATAAATACGATCATAATTTCTCTTCGAACGCTCGTCAAGATGCAACTTAAATGAGGATGCTGAAGCGGAATCTACACCAATAAAATCTTTAAAAAATATATCGCTCCTTATACAGTTATTCCATTAGTAAGTTTTATTTCTTTCAAAGCGGCCTAGACTAAATTTACCTCAAATTTACCTTGTTCCTAAAAAGAACTCCACTTTGTGGGTTCACTTCTTTTATTTCATTTCATCTGTCAATGTTTTCGCTTAGTCAAATGCCACTCCTCATTCCAATTTACCTGTTGACCTGCCACGGCTCTCTCTCTCTCTCTCTCTCTCTCTCTCTCTCTCTCTCTCTCTCTCTCTCTCTCTCTCTCTCTCTCACCTGTTGCTCATTCCGTGAGCAAAAATCGTAGCTTTGTTTTCAAACGGAATTACCTCGGCGTCTCGAAAAATTGTGAAAAATGTTCCTTGTTGGAAAAAAACAGAAGCCAAATGAAAGGGATGAAAAAAAAGTAAAAGTAAAAGTGAACTCAACTATTTTAAAAATCACAAGAAAGAATTTTGTTTTTCTCTGGCAATTTGGCTTTTCATAGAAATGGGGGAAAACAGAAAGAGAGGAAATGAGCAATCAAGGGAGACTTGTTAATCTCTTAGGATTGCCCGTTCACTTAATGGTTTCTTAATCCCTCGAGAAAGCGAAATTTAACGTATCAAGTAAAAAAAAAAAAACAGCCCCCTCAAAAAAAAAAAAACTTTCATTCAGGAATTCAAATGTAAACGATATGTAAAGTCACAAAGCACAAATTTTGATGAAACCACAATAACTTCGTTGATGTTCATATTTAACTTTAAATATTTCTTAGGTCACCGATGCAGCTCAATATTTTAATTATATTTCCCCCTTTGCTTTCATGTTACCCTTACCTTTTACTATGTTGACGACAATCTAAGACTGACCCTGGGCAATGCAACTGCAATGAATGTAATCACAACAACATACGATTTATGAGAAAAAATTACGTTAAATATTATAGATAGATAGATAGATAGATAGATAGATAGATAGATAGAACATACAATTTTGGCCGAAGGTCACACGCTGGGAATTATGAAGTATTCAGCGCTAAAAGGAAAATTGAGAGTAAGAAGTTTAAAAGTTGTAACAGGAGGAAAACCTCGCAGTTACAATATTAAACATTGTTAGAAGAGGGTGGAAAGTAAGACAGATGGAAGAATATGAATGGAGGTACAGTAAAAGGAATGAAAGGGCTTGCAGCTAGGGGCCGAAGGGATACTGCAGAGAACCTTAAGTAATGCCTACAGTGCACCACATGAGGTGCACTGAAGGCACTGCCCGCCTCGTGAGTGAACTATCATATGTTTGTTTTGTCGAAATGCTGAAAATATGTAAGAGTAGAGTAAGACCCTTTTCCCTTTCCATTCCAAATTATATCATTCTCCATTTTTACCATCAACCAACTTATGAAAAAGTAAAATTGAGAGAACTCATGCTTGAATTAGTGTCTCACCTTACAACGAATCCTCGGCTTATCCAAATATCACTCCTTTTTCCAGCTACCAGTGCACCTAACACCGATCTCTCTCTCTCTCTCTCTCTCTCTCTCTCTCTCTCTCTCTCTCTCTCTCTCTCTCTCTCTCTCTCTCTCCCTAAAATCAGAGCAGCGTGTTCAATAGAAATGACATAGACGCTCAAAAAATTGTAGACACCATAAAAAAACGCTCCCTGTTGCAAAGAGCAAAAAACAACTCTAGAAAAAGGAAAAAGACAGGTAGGAAAAGAAGTCGAGGTAAAACCAACAGCAACGCAATGAAATGTTTCATAATTTTTGGGTCACCTGAACAAAAGAGAACTCAACCATTTGAAAAGTCTCAGGGGAAGAAATCTCCTTTCTCAGGCAATTCGGCTTCCATAGAAATGGCAGGAAACAGGACAGAAATTTATCATTGATAGTAGAGATTTCTCACTTTGGAAAGCCCATTCAGTCAGCGATAATTATTCTACTTTTCTTTTATGGTTTCTGAACCTCTTAAAGAGGCACAGACTATACCTACTACTAATACGCTTTTGAAAAGTGAAAAAATGACAAAGATAAGATGAGATTAATAAACTAATATAAAATCATAAGATAATTGTATTTCACATTAACTGTCTCTTAAGCCGCCTAAGTTGTTCAGAATTCCTTTTATCAGTTTATTTCTCTCTCGGATAAGCACTGAGACATTTTTCGGAGGTCATTTGTAATTACAATCTTATTAATAAAACATTCATTAAAGCTACACATCCGTTGACAGCTTTATCATTTTTGGAAAAATTTCAGTTTTTTTATATTTTGTATGCCATTTGGGGCTGAAACACTTATAGAAATTTGACAATAAATGTTCATTTCATCAACGAATTGTGTAAATTGTTTCGCAGTCTGAAGCTGCTTCATGTTTTAAGGCTACGAGAATGTCTCAAAGTTATTAAAATCCCGTGACCCCTTTTCTTTAAAAACAACCCTTCTACATGAAAATGTAAATTACCTCTTATCCAGTCATGAGTTTTATTGCTGATCATTGTTATTTGACCGAAGTTCCGTAAACTCTATTCTAAGGGAAAAAATTGTGATATTTGTTACGTCATGTTTGAGAGAGAGAGAGAGAGAGAGAGAGAGAGAGAGAGAGAGAGAGAGAGAGAGAGAGAGAGTTCATACGCAAAAATGTATCAAGAAAAAATATGAAGTATTAAGAAGCAAGGGATAAAGAATTTCTAAAGAAGAAAAAGGAGCAAGCTTAAATCAATAGGACACAAATAGCTTCAACAGAGCTCACTAGAAATTCTGGAAGGTTGGGGATGACGAGAAAATCCTCTTAAACCAGAGTCAAGCCGCTAAACATATTTCTCTCCTTCTGAGGTGGCCAGTGGAACCAGAGAAACATTAATCCACTGAGTCGGACTAACCTTTAGCCTACCTCTAAAAAATGTTCCCCACTGTAAGTGACAATAATGGAAGCAATGGAAATACTTTCTCGCATGATCCTAAATGCCATGGAAATGTTCCAGCGAGAGAGAGAGAGAGAGAGAGAGAGAGAGAGAGAGAGAGAGAGAGAGAGAGAGAGAGAGAGAGAGAGAGAGAGATTATGTGGCATTTTTTATGATTTTAAGTTTGTTGGATTGCCAGTCTAACGAGTATACAAATTCCATATAATTCCTTCCCCTATGCGCCTGGAGGGCCGATTTCAGGGCTGTTGCTGACTTCCATTATTTGTTAATAATGCTCATTTGTATTCCTCTGCAACGTTCTTCAGGATGAT
>JANJGK010000005.1:70018975-70021475 GCA_039081455.1 Macrobrachium rosenbergii | reverse complement strand
TGATCACTGCATTATCTACTCCAGTGTTAATTCTGAAGACAATTACCACCAGTTCTTTCCTTTAGTCCTCTCACTTGTTTCATGTTTCAAGTTCCTCTCTCTTTTAAACATTTACTGACTAAGAAAAATCCTAGTAAAACCATATCCCATTTATGAAGTCAAATATATGAAGTACAATTATTGTTGCCTAGTGAGATTGCATAAATTATCCTTCATAATGTTAACGTAATATTCTTGATCTAAGATTCATCCCTTGCAGCCAATTAATGATAAGTGAGAGGTCCTTGATATTGAATTGTTATCTTGATACCTCTCTTCGAGAATAGGGCACGCCTTGGAACCTGGCCAGAATCTTGTTTGGAGAAGGATTAGCATATCACCGCCCTTAAGTCACGCTCTTGAAATTGTTTATAGATGCGGCACAAGAGGCCCAGGCATTGTGCAATTCACTAATTTATGTTGAAATATCATGTGTCTGAAGTGGGACGAAGTTGGAGCTGTTATTAGTTCCCGTAAGATCCCAATTACCTTTTTTTATTTATTTTATACTTCTTTTGTTGAAACTATACTTTGATTAATGTTGTTTATTTAATTGATGTGTTCAGAATAAATCGATATTCAGTAACGTAGTTGCAACTGGTGACCGATCTAATTAAGTTAACTATCTGTCTTTCTTTTGGTAACTTTCAGCCTTAATTGATAGGATTATGCGGACCTTAGGTAAAGCAAGGCTATATAAACCACAGTAATTTATGATTAAACTCACCAGCCGATTGACCCACGTAACAATATATATATATATATATATATATATATATATATATTATATATATATATATATATATATATATATATATATATATATATTATATATGATTTATTTTAGCTGAATATGTTTCACTTCGAGTTTGGAAAAAAAAAATTAAATTCTTGGATATTGCTTACACGACAAAGGTTCGTAAATAAACATTGTCCTTGACTTTTATTGATAAAATTTAAGATTTTAATTTCCCCACTTAGGTGACCAATAAATAAATTTGAGCAGGTTACGTGCATGTTCAGGATGCATTCATGCATATGAATGCTGTGTAAATGGCATCCTGGCCAAGTTAGCTCCCAGTTCTGGTAAGACATCAATAATTCGCTATCTACAGAATTCTGGATTAAGTTAAGTGTTATCTAATTCAGTGTTCGTAATGAATAAGTCATCTAGAGAATATGGATTGGTCGACTTACCCGACATGAAATGGTAAGCTGATTAAGGCTTGTTCCGTTTAACCTATGTTCGTTAGTTGAAGCTTTTCACAGTGTATCCTTTCCCTTTCTGTATTTCTCTCCTTCTCAGCAAGATTGGGCACGTAACTCTCATTCAGCTACGGCATCTGAAGCAGGGTAGAAAATCAAAGTAATATTTCCATGGACGTTTGATTATGTCAGTTAGTCAGCATTGAGAAGGGGAAGTTGAAATAGAATCTTAATGAGTGCAAAAACATCGGCCGTTCAGAGGTTTTAATAACGTTGCCGTTGTGGATATTTAATGACGTCGAGTTCTTAACGATTTTTCAAGCTGGAAATCTTTCATCAGTTAGTATTTAGTTGTTGCCAATCATAAGTAATTAAGGCCGCCGGATAATTCTTAAAAACTACTGAGGCTAGAGGGCTGCAAATTGGTATGTTGATCATCCACCATTCAATCATCAAATATAACAAATTGCAGCCCTCTAGCCTCGGTAGTTTTTAATTTGTTAAGGTTAAAGTTAGCCATGATCGTGCATCTGGCATCGATATAGGGCCGGGCCGTGGTTAAAGTTTCATGGGCCGCGGCTCATACAGCATTATACCGAGACCACCGAAAGATAGATCTATTTTCCGTGGCCTTGATTATACGCTGTACAGAAAACTCGATTGCGCCCAAGAAACTTCGGCGGATTTCTAACTTGTTTTTATTTATCACGTGTCTATTTGACTGTATTCAGATTCCACTTTTTAGTAGCTTAAAGGAAAACAGCATCATTAACGTTTCCCGGAAGAATGTACAACGAGTAAATATGATTATCTCGTAATCCAGAGGTACGGCAATGTATGGTCGCAAGCAGTTTATTGAACCTCATGAGAGCTTGTTACAGGAGAGGATAAAAATATTTATAGTAATAAAAAATATAACTTAAAGACAGGAATCTTGGTTAAATGAAAAGATCGATAGGAGAATCGTTAGGTGACCCTCGATAGGCCAAAATGGACTAAAAATCGTGAGGAAGATCATACAAAGGGGATATATCTTTTTTATCCATATTCACTACTTTGTTTTTTATATATACAGCAATTGAAAAATAAGTAAAACTCTTGTTAAATAAATGTCTCTTACTTTTACAAATATATCGGATGAGGTATTACTCATGATTACTCCAGACTGGTACACAGTTACAAATTGATGACGGCAATGGTTGTTCAGTAACGTTATTTTTTGTATATTTGCAAGGAAGATTAAAAGTCTTATCGC
>JANJGK010000005.1:69976475-70013975 GCA_039081455.1 Macrobrachium rosenbergii | reverse complement strand
CATCTGCTTGCTGGGTGCCAACAGAGCCGGTCACTGTCTTTGTTGGTCCTTCGAGCTGAGGTCTTTATCATTTTTGGCGTGCTTTTTTATGCCAGTTTTCATTAAACTTATGCGATAATACTGATACCGGCATTATTATCATTATTCTTATTAATATTAACAAAAAAAATCAGCCAACATCTACGTTCCAGTTGATATTAGAGGAAAAAGACTCTACGTGAAATTTGTGTTTCTGATTTCTTTTCATGGACATGAAACATCCAGATGAACAATTTTCAAAATACCCCTCTTACTTTCTGCGGTTATTTTCAGTGTCTGAGTTTACTGTCCCTGTCATTCTTTACTGTTCCTGTAACTTCTTTCAATTTCCGTTATCGCGATTTATTTCAGTGCACTCCTCTCTTCATGAAACATAGTCTATCTGTTTTATGTTTTATATATTTGTATCATTTATTCATAGATTTATTTTTTAAAGTAATTTTAAACTTATGCACTTGATATGGTTCCAATGAATATTACTAGAATCAGAAAATCTTATGCTACTAATGCAAGTTTTCTTTTATATTATTTCAGAACTTATGTTATGCTGAAAACCGGTACAGTATGTCCTGCTTTCACTTTATTTCTCATTTTTATTATTCTTCTGGTCAAAAGTATGTCGTTAACTCGACGGTATTCCTTTGGTCACAGTTCATCGTTTTCTCAAATTGCTTAGCACGAATCTGTTCACACAAACGATCAAATCTATATTTGTATTAATTGCAAATATGCGTCATGAGTTCATCTGTTATACTGCATATAATTACGTTTGTGGAGTATTGATTTTCTGTGATATTTGACAGTGTAGTTTGGCGTGGTGGTAATTGTTTAGAGTTATTGATGCGCAATGTCTATCAAACTTTTCCGTAAAAAAATTTTTAATAACAGCGATCATCCAACTGGTGATTTGTTTTGTTATTAACTTTCGAATTCATTTCATATGGTGCCTGTACTTTTGTTCATATTTTTTCACATGATCACAGTTTAGTTTGATTATTTAAAGCGGTTTTGTGATTGCGAAATTGGTCTAAAAACTGTTTCACCGTGGCTTTAATTATTTACTGATTTATATTTTGTTTATTAATCTACAGTACTTCTTGTCAATAATTTTCAATCGAAGTACGATTAATATAGTAATTACATTATACAGGTAGTAGAAAACGGTAAGTAATGGCAACCTTATGGAAAATAGTTGTTTTATTAGCGTAGCTCAAAGAGAAGTTGTTGTAAGAAAAAATTGCTAGATTCTTCAAGAATCTAAAATAGCCCAGTTAAGCACGCAGTCTTTCGTGAGTAGGAAAATGATCGTATGCCACTTGAGGGAACTTGTCAGGTCATTTTCACTTTGATGAGAGCTAGTTAAAGTATGCATTATTTTTCATAAACTGGACAGTCATCACTATGAAAATTGCCAAACTCATATTAACTGCCTAGAAGTAACCAGGCCATTAGTCTAAATTCCTCTATTCTTGCAGACTTGGGCAAATGAATTATTTCTTTAAGATGGGTCAAACGCCGTAGCAGAAAAAGGTGAATAACAGGCGTCGGGGAGTAACTTCCGATGGTGGTGTTAGCTTTAATTATATGTATTCAATTTTAAATGGAAGAAAACCTCAAATTGTTACGGCTATTTTTACCTAAAACATAATTAAGAACAAAAAATTACTTAATGTTTTATCACTGTACCTTGGCGTGACTCTCAGCCCCTAAACTATAGGCACTTGAACTCAAATACGAGTTAAAATTAAAATTCGCTTTACATGAAATCGATATCCATCTCCTTCACTTCTCAGTAATCACTGGTTCTTCAAGAGTTCATCTACGAGTATTTGTGAAATCTTTAAGGCCATTGGTTCCTCAATTAAAGACAACCAAGGCATATGGTTCGGTCCAAATTCCACCATGATTCGGGATTTTGATTTTCTGATTGGACACCGTCCTGTCTTTTTTTATATTATTTGCCCGTTTATTATTTCTTACGCGCTTTATTCCTCTTAGAAACGACTTATTTCATTATTCAGCAAATATTTTTCACTGCAGATAACTCCAGGTACCGTACCATCGTATCACATATTTCAAAACTGAATAGAATAATCTTTAATTCAAAACTTTGAAAATGTCTCTCTTCCTTCAGGCTACAAGTATCGTTTCTGAAAGATCTTTTATAATATTTATTCTCGCTTTTCCTTAGATAACCTGCAACCATGAACATTTTAACTATTTCCTTTATATCCTCTCAATATTCAGTACAACATACTTAACACTCTTGAGTCTTCTAGAGCATGACACGTAAAACGCCTTAATGGCGTTTTAGGTGAATAAATAACATCCCGAGAGCGTTTGTCTTTTCTTCGAAAAAGCTCAGCTGGTGCAGACTTTTGTGTCTCTTACAAAGAAATATATTATCATAAAAAATCGCGGAAACAACGAAATGTCCCGAAATAACAGAACTCACAATCCTTTTCATGTCAGAATCGAAATGAGTCATGTGTAGTAAGTGGGGCATAATGACGTATTTTATCACCGAAACCGCTATTCTTTCCGCGGCCTTGACGACCAATAAGGACGAATTTACTCGGCAACAGGGGGATACAAAATCACCCCCAAGTTGCTGCTTATGGCAATGCCTCTCTCCGAAAGGCCATACACGGACGGCCACCAGTGAGAAATTCAGAATTGGGCGTCTTCCTCTGGAATATTTACTAGAGTTTTTGGATTAACTAATAAAGAATTACTTGACATGTTGCTCTCTCTCTCTCTCTCTCTCTCTCTCTCTCTCTCTCTCTCTCTCTCTCTCTCTCTCTCTCATTAGGAAAGGAAGGGAGTTGTGTTCTGAAAGTTTTACGAATCACCGTCATATTGATCAATATTTTTTCTCATACTGACACATTCTTGTAATGACACGCAACTGTATATCTTGTAAGGAAACACTGCAGACCGTAAAGCAGGGTGAAAGGTGCCGTAGATGTCAGGGGCTGACTTCTCTGCTTATTAGGCTTTTGCTGGAGGATAAGAGGCTGTAAGTTACGAAATGATTTCGCCCAGCGGCCTCGTAAACAATTCAGCATTCAAGAAAATAAGATTACTTGAGATGGGGCCCTTAGGAAAAGGCTCTCTCTCTCTCTCTCTCTCTCTCTCTCTCTCTCTCTCTCTCTCTCTCTCTCTCTCTCTCATTAGTTATATACTCCTATTTACATGCGAAAATTATATTTATCCCCTAAAAAAAGTTTGACTACTAGCACCTTAATACTTGAAAAAAAAAAAAAAAAAAATACGCAAACACAGCCCTTATCCCAACCATATCGCGAAGCATCCCTTTCCACCACTGCTTAGCTACTCTACAGTATACCTTCTCCGATCATCCAGGACACGTGCCTCCTTATATGCTTTTGTTGACCATCATATCTTGTTATATAAAAAAATTTCAGATTTCCAACTCTTCACTAGCCTATATAGTTATTTACTTCTTTATCTTACATTAAAGAGCTCTTCAAATTATTCCCTTCATGAATAGGCAGTAAGAAACTCTTCATACATCGTGTTTAGTTTTCATCATTTATTCTAAGATCCATACGCCCTCACTTTTCTAGGCCATTTTATTTTCTTTACCATTCAGCCATTAATTTTTTTTTCATGTCTTTATATATATATATATATATATATATATATATATATATATATATATATATATATATATATATATATATATGGTATCTATATATATATATATATATATTATGATTATAGGTCGTTTTGAGGTTTTTATTTGATGTCCGTGTTGCTTACTGGCCTTGTACAAGGACCCAAATAATCATAAAACAAAATGAGTGTTAAATAATTACTATATAGAAGCATAAAGCAGAATAAGAGAACAATTTAATTACTCTATTTACAATACTCGGAAACGCAAAGCAAAGATTTACAAAATGAACATAAATGGGTGTCATTAATTTAATTCTCTGGCCCTCTTCTGGGGCGAGAATGCAGAATTCGACAATGGAACAGCGTGCAGTGTGCAGCACCCTCAAAATGGCTGGGATTACAGTGCAGCCTAACGGACGCCTCTCTGCGAATTGAGAGATGCCGAGATTAATTATAACAAGCATGCACAAAAAGCACAAAATAGAAATGTTTTAAGTGGCCTAGGTTAGCTGAAGGCTAAGGGATGAACTTGACAATTATAATTGGACTTAGGGTCGTGTATCAAGTTAATCACTAATCGCACTTCAAGGGAAATTACTTACTCACAGTTTACCAATGACGAGAAGGGACGACGGAAAAGATCATTTGCTCAAAAGGGGTGAATCGAGATTTAAGAGCAAGGGAGATTGGAGGGAGGAAAGCCTTAGATGAAACACTTAAGATGGAGAAAATGGACTGCAATGCAGGCCAAATTCGGATCAGACAAACTCTTATCGGGTCAAATAATTCTAGTAATAACAAAATAGAGCGAAGCGGCTATCTTTCAGGACCAAGGAATGGAGTGTTGATCCGCCTTCCAGTGAATCCAACAATGTCTCTCACACACATGTGGCTAGAGTGACACTTTATCTCCGTAGCTGGGAGTAAGGAGGAGGGAGAAAGCACGTCCTCCTGGGACAGAGGTCAAGGAGCTAAGCAGGAAATCCCTCGTCACATGTCGGTCCGATCCTCGCTTCACCTGGGCCATGCTTGCCAGTAGGAGTTTTCTGAAAGAATCTGGCCAGGAGTAACAGGTCAAAGGATAAGAGGTAAAAAAGGGGGTTGGAAGATAACTACTTTGAACCTTTCGGGTCATGGCAAAATAAAAAATTAAAGCAAATTGAGCTTAGTGATTGGTTATTTTCCCGAAGAGGGAAAAGACATGTGAAATAAAGTAGTGCTGAGTGCATTTATAACAATATATATATATATATATATATATATATATATATATATATATATATATATATATATTATGTATGTATAATATGTATATATATATGTATATATATTATATATATAATATGTATATATATAATATATATATATATATATATATATATATATATATATATATATATATATATATATATATAATATATATATATATATATATATATATATATATATATATATATATATATATATATATATATATATATATATATATATGTGTTAAAGACCCTATCCCCGGGTCAGATAGGGTCATATTCTATTGCTGTATCTGTTTCAAGAACAGCAACAGTCATCTTACTTTCCTAAGTTTCTCTGGTAGCGGTGGCCCATTCTGGGTCAGCAAATTCCTTTTTTCCCGTCGACTCCTCTCACTGAATCTGTCTGTAAACAAAGGCCTACTGAAATTAAACATTGATTTACAAAACTAGACTTTATTTGCAAATTTATCGAAGATAATTCAGCAAAAACTACGATCATGAAACAGAGTGAATTCCACCCCCTATAAATGGAAATCATCACTAAGAGGAAACTTTGATTCACAAACACTCAGATTAATGATTCTAGACCATCCAATACTAGTGACTAAAATCCTGGTCACCAAACAAGGTGAAAAGGTCATAATTATTCTAGACCACAATAAATGTCATATAGTATGTAACGGAATATTTAGTTGTATCGGAATTACACGAGGATAATATTGTAACTGTCTTTCATTTGATCATGAAAAGCACTTACTTAGGTATAACTCAAGTGCTATATACTAACTTTGTAATTGCTGTCTTTCATTAAAAACAAATTATCTACTTTTCTTCATTTTACTAATTTCAAGGTTTGTCATGAGGTTATAGATGAAAAACTGAATGTTACTTCGGTACACATTACTTAATACATATATCTATTTCTTAATCCAATGGCAATTTACAAGCAGGCTGCATAATTTAGCAAAAGTTTATGGTACCTAAATTTTGGTTGATATCTCATGGTAAAAAATCTCCTGAAAAGGCTGGACTTTGTAATAATTGCCATTAGTTAAGATGGTGTAAATGGAGCATCCCCGATAAGGGAACATTTTAAAAGAGTAGAAGCTAAATTCCATTATTATGATAATCACTTGACGCAATAAAAGTCATTCGGAACAATTCAGCTATAACTATTATGTCATATATTTACCTGTATTACATTGGTTCTGTGTCCATACATACCATTAGAATCTGAAGCATAAAAATCTCTTGTCTATTGATCAGCGTTAGAAAATAAATTTCCTTAGTTACAGAGTGCGTAACGAAGGTTTACAAATGATCATTTATTAACAATATTTTCACAAATACAGCACATCCTTATGCAAATTAGAATTTACAATGGAAATTGTTAACACAAAGAGATTCTGATTGCTATGATACATTATTCGTTAAAACTTCGGAAAAAAAAAACGTTTTTCTATTTACGCGATCATTTCTTTATATATGATGTTTTATCATAAAACGTGGCCACACCGATCATACCTCGATTTCTTAGGGTTCTTTATAATTTTGAAATGCCCATTTGAGATTTGGAAACCTTGTATTCCAAGTCTGTATACAAACGATGCCGAAAAAAAAGTATTGTATTCGAGTTAATATGAGATAAACGGGTTGAAGGACATCTGAAGTACAGACATGAACTATTAATTTCTTATTTCCCACACTACCTCGGAGTCTCCTAAAAACGATCTTTTTTTTTTACGCAATATAATAGAAAATTTCTAGGAAAAAAAAAAAAAACACTTATAACAGTATATCAAATAAGAAACAGATGGTGCGAAGAAGTCCAGGGAGACAGGCTCTTGTGAATCATCCGGGTTGGGAATGAATCCGCGTCTTCTTTTCTTCGGATAAAACGTGACGAAGCACTGTTCTCCCCCACCTTCATCTTTCACATAACGCCGAAACTATCACTTTTAACCTTCAAGTGGAAAGTGGGCATGAGACATACTTTTAATCGGTCCTGTTTTTTCCCTTTCACCAAATGCTAATTTTTTCTTCGTTGACTCTTATGAACCAGCAAAATGTTCACCTGTGCTCTTAAAAATGACGGCAAAGTTTAAATAATTTGCAAATGCTTCATACTCAACTATTCAAAGTACATTATGTACACTCATTGTCTTATGAATATCAGTAATTATAGCCAGTATATTAGGTAAAGGTAAAGTGAACATTTATCTGAATCTCATGCTATTATATGAGAACAATTACCAAGTTAGCAAATAAAACGAGTTTTAAAAATGCACATATAATGCAGTCAAACAGTAAAAAATCACTGTATTATCTGTAGTGTATAATGGCTGACAAAACTAACAATAAACTATGTTAATGCAACGCTAATTTATCGAAGGTTTGCATGGTGCGAAAAAAAAAAATATCCTATGCACCTTTGTTTCGCTAAATTGAGCTCGTGTGCGACCTTTGATTTTCATTGTTTCGCTGTGTTGAACGCACTGCAATAAACAAATTCTATTCACCTTTGAAATGATTCTGATAAGAAAATTATTTGAAACGGCGGACTAATCGAAGAAATATGTCGATAAAAGGTCTTATAAAACATTCATAAAAAAACGAACTTTATAAAAATTGCCTAAGTAGTTATTAAGATCCTAGCATAGAGCAGATTATTCAGATACTAACTTGCCACTTGCAAGGTTTTTTTAGTTTTGTTAGCTATTTTTTTCTCATTCATGAAACGGATATCTATTCATTCGGTTTATACAAGAGAATTTTATGCACACTTTCTTAATTTTTTTAATTAAGACGTTATTGTACCTAATTAAATTATTAGTATTTACTTGATTGATTCATTCTTATCGGAACTATCTAAGCGACATCTTCAGACTGACTTTAAAGACTGCTTAGATAAGATCTCGTAAGGGCACAGAACGAGGCTCTGGTTTATTTATTTATTTATTTACTATTTATTTATTTATTTTCATTTTTTTTTTTTTTTTTTGCATCCTGCTAACTGACCCCCGGTACAGTTCACACCGAACGCTTTCAGGCTCTTGCTGAATCTTGCAATGTGATCAGATTGTCCTGCGACTAATGATCCCGGTAATTTTCAATTACGCACTCATTAATTAAGGCCTGGATCCTTCTGGTCTCCGCTCGCTTATGGTTGAGACCTCCAAGTGAACAAGGTCTAGAGCAGTGGTTCCCAACCTTTTTCCTGTCATTTCCCCCTGCACCCAGTGCAATCCTCCAGATTTCCCCCTTCATGTGTATGAGGGAAAGAGTAGTTAAAACACACTGTGACGACTTACTAATTTATTTTTCCATTATAGACAAATATACTGATAAACAAATAGTTAGATAGAGAGCGGTTAGTTACCCGCACAGCCATAGAGAGCGGCTAGTAGCAAAATAAAAGGACTTTTGTTTATTCTTCTACTTCAAAATTGAATTAGTGAGAAGGTTGAGGCTGCTTCTTGTGCACCAGTGTATCAATATCAGGGCTAGTTTTGGCAAGTGCGCAACGTATGTCACATTCCACCTCCAGTCGGTTTCGTGCTTTGGGCTTGATTGTGAGTAAAGTAGAAAATCCTGACTCACAAAGGTAGGTTGTGGAAAACAGAATGAGGATTTTCAATGCATTGGTGCTCATTTGGGGGTATGCTCCATGATAAAATACATCTGATATTTTTTTTAGTTAGTAGGTAGTGTAATTATTTCCCCCCTGGTAGCTTCAAATTTCCCCCCAGGGGGAAATTTCCCCCAGGTTGGGAACCAGAGAGTATACTCTCTAGACCTTGCAAGTGAAGACCAGGATTCCATATTTTTTGCGTAAAAGACGCACACATTTTCACTGAGATTCCTTATAATGGCCGTCATCCCTGTTTATTTGTCTTTTAGTAATTTCTTGAATTTTCTGTCTCTATCCATTCCTCATCCTTTCTCATTTAATTTCTGTTTTTTACACTTCATCTTTAGTTATCAATTTGCATTTATGATTCTTCACACACAACGCATTTTGCTTTCTTTTGGGCTGTAGCGACTATTCTTTATAGTTAATTTCTGATGATTGCTGTAATAATAGCTTTGTATTAAAAGCGATAGTTTTGATCAAGGTCTAGAGAATACAAGGTCTTCTCACGCGCAGGATTAACGCGGGTAAGGCGATGGGAGTTAAGAAAAGTGACGTCACGCGGTCTACTTGCTTTCTCCTCTGCCCAAGCTCTGTACAAATGGGAAAACTTTTCTCCTGTTTCCTCGTTGACTCTTTTTAATATTAATCATTGATTCATTCTTTTAGGGAAACAAAGCACATGTTGACCATATTCATTTCTATACATGTATTCATCCAAATAATTACAACTGGAACTTAAAAACGAAAAAACATTTTTTCACTCTAATATACTGTACAACTCACACTCAAATACACATATACGAGTACTGTATACATAAGGTTAACAATTATACAATTATGTGACCAACTTTTCCGTTATGTTTACAATGATAACAAATAAATATCTTTTCCATCGATTTTAAATGCTCCAAAAATTCGGGTCGAGGTTTCATTAGCTTCTCATTTGTTCTACTTATAGTGCCGATCCTTGTGCCATCTCCTTCGGTTCTTTAGTTCCTAGAAAGTCATACTCGGGGAAACTTACGGGCTACAAAACCACCCACATATTGCATGCCTCCTTCTTCAGTTTTGTCTTCATTGTCATCCTGCAATTCCTCCATTGGCAAACGAAACAATATTGCCGATAAGCTTAACGCTTTCTGAAGAGATGTTTCTTCAGCCTCGTAAGAAGTGCTTTCTTTAGTTATCAAGTTAGAAAATGAGGCCTCAGTCATATTATCGCTAATACAATTTTCAACATTGTATTTTGCGCCTCATAGAGTTCTCTCTTTTCCCAGGAGATGGGCTCAAACTCGGTGCTTAAATTCAACAGGTGATGGGTGCTGATGACATGCACCCATTTACTATATACAGCCAAAAAAGTGTTCCAGTCCATCTCGATTCAACCTATGAGTCAAGATGTATGATATTGCAAAATTTCACCTAACATCCCTGACAAGTTCGTCAGAGATTTGCAAGATATCACGAGGTCTTTTTGGAAAGGGTAAAGTCCTTTTCCTTCCAGACTTTTCATTGTTCTGGATAGGTGTATCATCTTTCAATGTTTTGTTTTGGTTTCTAAGATTAGCCCGTAAGTATTCCGTGTTGTTTTGGTTTCTAAGATTAGCCCGTAAGCATTCCGTGAAGACTTTCTATAGAAAGGCACTCCAGAACTGAATAAATCAAACCACTTATCAACAAGGCAAATGAACTGGATTGCACTTTCCCAGTGCCTATCCACAATCAGACCTTTTTCTCCGAAGTGTTTGAGATTTTTGTGAGTGGCAGAGTAACTGTAACGCTAATTTCACTGTCGTACCCTCCATACCTGTAACACTTGAATGCTTTTAAAATAGTTTTCGAGTTGTCATTAGATCACCTTTACTTTTCTTAATTAGTTCCCTGACTCAATGTAAGCAGTCCTACAGTCCGATAACCTAGATCCATGGTCTGAGAAAGTGAAGTGTTTGTGATGAATTTTATCAAGTGGGGAGCATCGGCAAATACATGTATTTCCCTGCAATAATCCGCAGGATTAACAATGTTGGATTAGCCTAGTTACGCCATTGCATATTGAATTCCATAACCTTATATTTGTTGCCCCAAGTCATGAACCATACCAACTATAGGAAATCCAGCTCTCGCTATCTTAATGATGAATTCAAATAGGAGAATTTTAGTTATATCGGTGTCGAAATTACAATGAATAAGCGGTTTCCAAGGTCTGACCTTTACACATTGCACTTTTGAGCTAGGTTCATATAAAGCATCTGTGCCTTTACCATAACTCCATATTTTTGCGACACTACACTTTTCGTCCATAGGAAATCTATGAAGAATTAGATCCCTATTTTTTTTTCCTATTTTCAAAGTACCCATTTACTGCACAAGATTTGGCTCATATCACTTAAACTGTCTAAATTGCAGCAAGAAAGAAAAAAATATAAGGCCGCTATTACGGACAATATCAATATCAAATATGTGGAAGCAAGGCCTAAAGTGTTTGTTTGTAAACGAACTGATCAGTCAGAGATTACTAAGGACCGTGAGTAGACCGCTTGACGTCACAACCTCTACCTGCGCATTAGATACCAATTTTGGGTCAGCCGTGAGAAGACCTTGTATTCTCTAGACCTTGGTTTTGATTACTGTCTCAAATTCTTTTCTTTTCTATTGATCACACTTGTTCAATCAGGTAGCCTTCGTCTCTCTGACAATGGACGAAATCAAGATGGAAGGCCCTTTTACTAGTAATTATTGCTTCCGTTGAGGAGGTTACGCCTTCCATTTAGCTCTTGTGTTATTTGGTTAGCCTTTCTTTTTAAAAGATTGCGTAGAAAATAACGGACTGATTTTCAGGAAAAGATTTACATGAAATTTAATTTGAAATGACTCGGTTATGAATTCTATTCATAACTGAGATTCTTTTAAATAAATGTGGTACTGTCGCTTATTTGCCTTTAGGGGTGAAGTATGTTTCTGCCCAATTCATGTACTCAAAAAATAAACATATCCATGTTTTATACAAAAAGAGAGATGAAAGCAGTAAGCTTGAATTATGGTTAGCAGAACATTCGTATCTCGTAGATGTGATTAAACATTTTTTTTTCTTTTGTCACAAATGACTGTTGTTCAACTGCGATTCGAAAATTCTGAGAACGGGATGGAATTGTTATAAATACGTATAATACTACCAGTTATACATGACAGTATGCTAGACCCGAATTTTAAAAATTGTTACTAACTAATGTATGTATGTATGTATGTATGCATGTATGTATGTAGGGTTCTGCCTCTTTCAAAAGCCTCACACATGCAAATTCAGTTTGAAAACAGCCGCGAATTTAATTCTACAAAGTAATTATTTAGAGATGCCCAGTATATCGTTTTGGAATGCATATATTATATACCTTTTCCTTGCCAAACAAAACAAAAAATAGTATAAAAGACAGCGAAATCATTCGATCTGGATTTTTAATTTGCGTGTGTTATTTCTAAATAACCAATCACATAAACTCTTGTGTTCATTATGCAACATTTAACTCATGACAAAATGTATAAATTTATATTTATGAAAAAAAAAGACTTGGGTTCTTTTTGCACAGAGCTGATCCAAATATTAAGGCTGTTCATCATATGCCAACAAATACTGGGAAAATAAAATAACACAAATAAGCAAAAAGATAAAAAGGCACTCGTTCGGCATTACCGACGATTACATTCAGAGCAAAAAAAAAAATTAAAAAAAAAGGAAAACAGTTTATTTTGATCAGCTGAGAGAAGTGGTCAGAAAATGATAATTCATATTTAGTCTTGTGAGTGCTGATCTTTTGTGCCAGGTATAATACCCTTTTGTATGATAATGGATATACATACCTTCATCGACATGTATACACACACATATATATATATATATTATATATATATATATATATATATATATATATATATATATATATATATATATATATATATATATATATATATATATATATATATATACATTGTATAAAATCAGTATCAGTTGTAGGACACATAAACGATAGAGATGTCGCTAGGTTAATTTACAGGGATATATCCTGACCTCACCTCTTCTAATCTAACCTATACTCTGGTACCGGGTCCTTGCCTGTACAGAGGAGTTTCGCCTTCCCCTACCAGCCCCACCCCATTAACCTGGCCGATCACAGTAATTTACATGGATGTGTAATAATAACTGTACATTACCCCACCTTCCCTAACCTAGTTATGCCTGGATCTAACCTGGCTGGGGCCCCTAGGCACTCAATGCTAAAGGGTCCTAAGGCACGGTAAATCATAAAAAGAAATACTTTAATTCGTTTCAAGCTTCCCCTGCACACCAGATCTTATCGGGCATAGATAAGGTCTTCCCTGCAGCCTACCATAAATAACAATCCTTTCTTTTAGATTAGAAGGTGCAGCTAGAAGGCTAATGTTTGTTCCTCTTGTATCAATCTCGGGTGACCCAGTTTAGTTATGAAAGTCATTTATCAAAAGAGAAGAGAGATTATGGTACTACCAGCTTGATAAAGGGTTGTTTTGCCTTGGGCAATTCTTAAGCTAAGGCAGCTAATGTTAAACTAACATTTCCAGGAAGTGACCATGAGTGTTTGGAACACCTTGCAACATCAGTAATCGAAATAAAATGCAACGCAAGTTTCCTTATTTTTATCGATAAATACGTAATTTATCTCCCCACATAATCTCTGTGAAAATCACGCCTAAATGACCATCATTCGAATATTTCAGATAGAAAATTTCGTGTCGGTGAGAAATTAAAGTATCACAGAACGAGGTAACCCTTTGATGTGCATGGCAGCGGTGTTCTTCATTCTGCCTTTCATTTTTTTTTAATACTGAGTGCTTAATAGTTTAATATGGGAACATCCTGATTAATTATTCAGGTGACTTTCATTAGCGATTGATGTTAGCAGTTTGTGGGGTCTTCATATATATTAGTTTATATTACTCACGTGACCATCATATATATTTCTACATATACCAACCAATGTGATATTTATCTGAGTGATATAACCATGTTATGGTTTCTATCCTAGTGACACAGTTCCTCGTTGGGCAAGTCGGTAGAGTTGTCGGCTAGCACTCTGCTAGGCCCGAGTTCGCGTCTCCGGCAGGCCAATGAAGAATTAGAGGAATTTATTTCTGGTGATAGAAATTCATTTCTCGGTATAATGTGGTTCGGATTCCACAATAAGCTGTAGGTCCCGTTGCTAGGTAACCAATTGGTTCCTAGCCACGTAAAATAAATCTAATCCTTTGGGCCAGCCCTAGGAGAGGTGTTAATCAGCTCAGTGGTCTGGTTAAACTAAGATATACTTAACTTTTTATCCTAGTGACAAAGCCAATTACCGGGGGGCATTTCAAACTTTACCTTATCTAACCTAACTTATTCTATGGGCATTAGGAAGGGAGGTTGAGAAGAACCTGGAGCGAACAGAAATGAGGATTTTGGGGGTAGATTTCAAGGATCTCAGTGCATGAGAGGCTGGAAAATGAAGACAGAAGAAGTTCCGGGTTGGTAAAGATTACTCATATGATAAGACAGTCGAGATAGAGATGGTTTGGGCATGTGGGAAGGATGGATGAGGAGAGCGGAGTGAGGAGGGCTTGGGTTCAACCTGTTAGGAGTGGGGGTTCAAGAGGGAGGCAAAGGATTACATGTAATGACAAGTGAAGGAGGATTTGGAGGAGAAGGGTTTAGTGGATGAGATGCTTTCGATAGGAATGGTTGGAGAAGATGCCTCAAGGCAACCGAGTCTTTAGCATAGGTTAGAGGTAGGCATAAAGAAGACCTTAGTTACATGACCTTAATGACCTCGTTTTTATGCTATATGGTATGGTGCTTTTTAAGGTCCAATGAAACGTCCTGTTTGCTTATGTGACATGTGGTATTTATTAAGTAAAGTTGTCATATAGTCGAACTCAAACCTATTAATAATAATAATAATAATAATAATAATAATAATAATAATAATAATAATAATGTCAGGTACGTGTAATATGGTGGTTCTTGGAAGCCAAAATCATAGATCTAACTTTGCACTTCCATCGCATTTGCAACGATACACGATCAAGCCAAACCTGAATTTCAAAGATATAGTCGTATACCAAGGCAATAAGCTATTATCAGAAACCAGTTAAGTATGAGGACCTTGCAAAAGTAAAAGTCTCGGCAGAGATAATTGGTCATAATTTCCATAATGCTGTTTAAATGCCCGTTAAATAATGTTCATTTTTTTCCATATGGAGAGATAAAAAAAACCAGAGTTGGTGGGGATTTCCAGGTCACAAAAGCTGCATCAATTACAAAAAGTTTAATTTACCCTTTGAAATGGAAGGGATGTAATGGCTCCAGCCAATACATCCACGAGCGTTTAACTCTAAAAGACCGCATTTGGTTACAGAATTAAATTCTCTCTCTCTCTCTCTCTCTCTCTCTCTCTCTCTCTCTCTCTCTCTCTCTCTCTCTCTCTCTCTCTCTCTCTCATACACACACACCTTATAATAATCTGGCATTAGAAATTTACAATTTGTGTTGAATGTTTGTATTTAAAAATAACACCTACTCACACGAGCGCACATACACATATATTTCTAATTATTTCCGTATACAGCCGTTTCTCGTAACAGGCGGTTGCAATTCCACTTAATCTGCTGAATAGTAGTAAACCCCAGTGCAGAAAACTTCCACTACAGTAGTAAAACACTAACACTAAGTCATATGTCGCGTAAAAATTTATTGAGGTTTAATCATACAGACACCTCCCAAGATCCGGAATTGTACTGAAACCGAAATGAAAGCAGTGTCAGAATAGTGACCTGCTGGAAATAATTCTCCTTATACTTGAAAGACAGGAATTTTATTTTATTTGAGGTTTTTGGTTACGGTCCCTACTTCGAGAATAGGGCTTCCTCCAAGGAGTAATATGAGGACAATTCTCAATTGGAGCACCATTCTCTAAACACGGTAATCTAGAAGAGCTAGGTACTTGTACTTGTTTTGTTTAAAAAAAAATTTCTTACTAAAAGAGGAGTTATGAGTCTAATTAGCGGAAATTGTTATTCCAAAGCAACCTGCATCTCGATATCGAATTATAAATATACGTATAATTTTCTTTTCATTTAATCATTCATTTTGCAACTCATTCAATTTGTCATTCACTTGTTTTTCCATATACGTTATGTCTCTTGATTTTAATGAGATGCAAAAACGATTTTAGTAAAAATTATAATAAAATAAAAAACCCCTGTTGTGTCAGGTAATTTAATGAGTGACACATGCAAATTTTTCGAAACAATTCTCTCTTCAATAAATCTTGGAAATATGTCATCGTATTAATCTGCATTTCGTTAATGGTTCTGAACGAATTAATAAATCAGCCAAGGTTTTAAACATTTGTTTCATAGTTTTAAAAACTTGAATACCCTGAAAATAATTTTTTCCTATTGTTTTGCAAATGTATATTTCTCTTATGATCTGAAGTAAACATTCTCTTTCCTGTTCAGAAAGAAATATATAATTTAAGTTTCGCATTTTCTCAAAATATATTTCATATCAAATTATGAGTAAAAATAAGTTTACTACATTAAAGATTTACCTTTGTTCTCGCCAGTCCATTGTTCTAATGCGGGAAACTACCTGCAAATGACGTATTGTTAGCATGAGTATTTCTGCTGTTGTAGATGATTGAAATATTAGTTTTTTATTTCCAGAAAATAAATACGCATTTTACTCATCAAGAATTTCCGTTATGTTCTTCGCAATGAATTGTCATGTTATTTGAAGAAGCTTCTTTTATTTTTCATGGAGAATTCTAGATAATTCACCCGCATGTCTGAGAATCTTAGAAAATTAACGAATTATTTCTCAGAGAAAATACATATTTCTTTCATATATAATGTTCCACAGTCTAAAAAAAGATGTCAGCTTCCGTCATTTAATCTTTTCGAATAAAAAAATGAACCCTGAATTTTACCCGCGTGCCAGTTGAGTCAGGATCTTGTTTAGAGACATATATTCTCAAAAAGCTACAAAGCAGTAAAGAAAAAGACAAGGAAAAAAGTTTCCCCAAATATCCTGTAATGACACACTGAATTACCATAAATAAAAAAAAAATATATGCTGTGCCTACTAATCAAGGATAGTCTTCGTGAAAGGTTCGTCAATATTCTTCATACTGACAGAGAGAGAGAGAGAGAGAGAGAGAGAGAGAGAGAGAGAGAGAGAGAGAATTGGACTAATGACACAGATTTTCTGAAAATGCAAAAAAAAAAAAAAAAAACTAAAAGGTTAAACACGAGGAAACAAAAATAAAAGAAAGGTTAAGTGCTGAATTTAATTTTACGTTAGATACTGAACTTGCCATATAAAAATTCTCGTGTGGTTTAATGTTCTAATAAATACTAACGTCAGCATTGTACGCATATGTCGTAAAATGATGTGAAACTGTTGATGAAGGTAAATAATGCGATTAGCCTACACCATCAAACTGCACCTGAGTAGTCCACTGAAAAAACATTAAACTATGACAAAAAAATACAATAGACGTATTTGAAAAAATTACCTATTCGCTGCCAGATTACCGCTAATTAACACAAGACAGCCGCAAAACGTCCTTTTGCTAGGTAAAATTCCCTCTTGCATCAAGAAAGACATATCTGTTTTTATAACTAACTTCGCACGCAAACCCACCGCAACAGGAACGTCCATTGCCTCAGGAATTCTCAATTTCCAGGAGTGAATACAAGGAAAGGAATTCTCCCGAATTCTCATGAAATGAGATACCGTTACACGAAAAGCCATAACAAAGACAGTGCATCTGTTAATCTTGGTTTGTTATTAATGGCGGCTTCTGTCTTAATTACACTGAGTGAGAGAGAGAGAGAGAGATGTAATGTGAATGGAAAGTATTTCCTATATTTTCTATGATTCCAAAGGATAAATGGATCAAGATGGGTGAACACGGATTGGATTATCCTTAAGAGAGGATGCCAAGAGGAAAATTAAACAATATGAAAATGAATCTCCAAAATTTGGTAAATATAAATGAATGTGCATACTACAGAAACTGAAGAAAACATAATTATTTGTTGAAGAAGGAAATTAGGAAAAAGAACAATTCAATGTCCGATGGAAACATATTCAAGAGGATACAAAAATGCATAAGCGAATGTTGATTTATAAGCCACTACAATACTTAGAAACAACCCAATGAATATAAAACGTATTGCGTATTTAGAAGTGAACTGAAACAAAATCAACAGAGAGTTAAAGAAAATAATGAACTTTGCAAATTGCCGTAAAAAGAATGAAACAAATCTGCAGTCTAATCCTTAGCACGTTCTGTCACCATCAGGGATGGGGCAAAAAATTCAGAAAAATTACGAGAGGTTCACATATTTGTCATTAGAGTGCTTATGCAATGTTGCATGGTATGAAGCGAGAAATATCCTAAGCGAGATGTAGAATAAACAAGTGCAATGGTGGATTTCGGATTACCTTGTAACACAGTAACTTGAACACATGGAGCCTTTTTCATGAGTACACAAAAGCATAAGTAATAAAATTATAAACAATGGGTAAAGTGAGTTCAGTTACACACAAACACACAGACACACACACAGATTCCGCAAATCCAACAGAAGGAGTTACTCACTTTTCCAAAAGTATTCCCGCAGCACCATCTGAAGGGGAGAGACTATGGCTGTTCGGTAGCTAAAACTGTATATCAGATGAAAGGAGAGAGGGGAACCTTCTTTGTATTACAAAAGGGTGGCAGATCTTTCTTCATGGAATCTGGAGAAATATGACATTTTCTATTTGGAGATTGTTCTTGTAATATACACACATGATTTATATATATATATATATATATATATATATATATATATATATATATATATATATATATATATATATATATATATATATGTGTGTGTGTGTGTGTGTGTGTGTGTGTGTTGAAGAGAATGTACATGTGCCCTCTTTTAAGCGTGTGCACAATCATCCCTTACTGAATTGTCGTCAGGAGGCTGAAAGCGAATTGAAAGAATAACGGCGGAGGTCCTGAGAGCAAAAATGATCAGTTATGAGAAAAGTAATCGTAAGACGAATTGGTTAAAAGCGTATCATAGCTGATGTTTACCAGAGTGGAAAAGCTCATACTAAGATTCTGAATCCCGACCAAGAGAGAATGTCCATAATATTCTGGAATTCACTGAGTGAGTGGTGGCTAAGTATCTGTCGGTCAGCTAACAAGATGTTGATAACCTATCTATTTATATAATTTCAACTGGATTCTTTTGAGGTTGTCTACTTATAGGGTTCATATTTGATTCAAAAATTTCAGAAATTTACTTGTTGCCTTGTATGTCTCGAATAAAAGGAAAAAATTATATATACAGTACATATATATACATATATACATATATATATTTTGTATATATATGTATATATATATATATACATCCACACACACACACACACATATATATATATATATATATATATATATATATATATATATATATATATATATATACTGTATATATTTATATTTATTATATATATGTCTGTGTATGTATACACACACGCATATATATATATATATATATATATATATATATATATATATATATATATATATATATATATATACAATATATATATAAAACCCCTCTCTTCCAGTAAGTTCTCAAGAAAGGAAGTTCGCTCCCTAATTTTCTCTGCCTTGAGTGCGGAACTCCAGATTTGACTGATGACCACGTACCCAATTCGTGAAAGAAGGAGGCATTGTTTATGTCCGGAAGCAATCTTAAACACCGTCACTGCCGTAATTGACACTGTTCTGTCAATGGTGAGGAAACATTTTTCGCGAAATATTCAAGCTTTGGTGCTTAACAATATATGTCTTGATAAAACTTTCCCTTTTCCATTTTTAACAACAAAACTTTTTATCGTCTACAAAATAAAATTATTTGACGAAATTAACATGTAGATTATGTAACTGCAATCATATGCATTTACCCCTGAATATGGAAGTTTATGCTACTGATAACGATAGCTTGAAAAAATGAGTATATTCTTTATTAACCTAGATGAATTTGATTTTGTGTATAATTAATCATTTTATAATCGATCTTATTAAAAAAAGTTAATTACGGATATAAATAATGACCATTTTACCTTACAAATTTATCCGTTGGTTTCATTGACAGAAATGGGCGCTTTCGTAAGTCAGTAAACACAGTATTTTTCACACAGTTAAATCCAAAAACATGCAATCTTTATTTTCGACAGGAAATAAATGAGAAGGATACGTTGAAAGAACATTCTAATGAGGTGGGTTTAATCACCACAGTTAGAAATTATAATAAACATATCCCCTTTAATAAAAAAAAACCAGTTTTACCTTTTTTAACAACATTGTGAAAATGTGAAAAATAAAAAAACCATCATTATTGTAATAAAAACGTACAAAAAAAAAAGACAAAAGAAAAAAAAAAAAGGTTAGCAATTCGCTCAGAATGGGACCTCTCTATCCCCCTCTGCTGGATAGGAGGAGCCTTCCCTCCCCTCTCCAAGATGGAGGATTCCTCTGGACAAACAGGGCAGTTCTTGTCACACTGGCTCTCTTTTTCATTTCTAGCAAAATTTCATCGACAGACGCAGTTGATATATTGGCTTTAGAGAGAGCGAGAGAGAGTTCTAGAATTTATTTATCTTTGACGAGTTTGTTGAAGTTTTTCAACAAACTCGTATATAATAATGACATCACAGGCACTATTTTCACCGCACACACAACTCAAATGTATATATACTGTATATATATATATATATATATATATATATATATATATATATATATATATATATATACATACTCTCTCAACTGTTAATCCTTCAGTGAGAGTGAAAAACCAACGACGTCCAGGACTGATGAGAAGGTCTTGCTGTTATATTTGTTTTACTCATTGCAGTTGTGCCGCAGAATTCGATTCCGGACCCTTTTCATTCTCATCTGGAAACTTGTTTTAGCCCTCAGATAGCCAAAATAAATAAAGCTTTTCAACAACTAAACGTTTTATTCTTTTACTTCCCCCTGGCATGCAGACGTTCATGGTGGGCACTATACTGGCAGAACTTTTCAAATATTGTTTATTTTACGGTTTTATTTTTAGAACCTGACATATTCTGTTCATCTTTCACCAGGTTCATACTTTGCATATGTCGTTGGTTCTCGTGTCATCGTTTCGAACCCGTAAGATGATGAACCACTTATCAAATATAATTCACCTCCGTTATTTATATATATATATATATATATATATATATATATATATATATATATAATATTTTATATGTATATATATATATATATATATATATATATATATATATATATATATATATATAATTTCCGAGGTAGAGCGGATTGGACATTAAACGACATTTGTATAAATTAATGTTTGTTTATAAAAAATCACGGTGATGTGATAAAAATTCATTCATAAAATGCACCAATCTACTGTCACGGTGGAGGTGGGTTGATACCGACGCTAAGTACAAAGACCTGCTTTCGACGGTGATTTGTAATGCAGAGTCGGTATGAACGTCGATGGTTTTCGCGTTCGGCGGTTCAAGCCCGTGAGACGACGAACCACCTATCAGTTTTAATTCCCCTTCGGTATACTTACAGTATATATACATATATTATTTCCGAGACAGAGCGAATTGGATATTAAACGACATTTGTAGCTTAATGTTTGTGTATAAAAAATCACCGTGATATATATATATATATATATATATATATATATATATATATATATATATACACATATATATACATATATATATATATACATATATATATATATATATATATATTTATATATATATATATATATATATATATATATATATATATATATATATATATATATATATATATATAATCATACCTCGAAATTACGCGAGGTTAGGTTCCGGAGCCCCTCGTGCAAGGTGAATTTTCGGGTAAGTTTGGCATGGTCTTTAAAAATGCTAATAAATGTTTATTTCCAGAGTGTAAGTACTAAATATGACCCTAATCATGCTCCCAAAGTATTAAGCTAACTTTTAAATGAACTAAAGTTAGTGTAATTTTATTTAAAATTTAGCTTATTACTCTTAAAAAAGGAATACAGTAAATAGTTGACATAAAAATTGAGTACTGCACAGTTTCATAATAGCGCATTTACAGTAGGTGCGTACGTATACTAATGTTACCCCTAATTCATTGGGATGCCGTTTTCTTTGTCACTTTACTTAGAGTAAAAGCCATTTTCTTTGTGTCACTAGGCAAAACGTCAGTCAACAAAAGTACAATTCCATAAAACATCGAAAACATGTACATAATGTTCATAGAAGTTAGTACAGTACAGGTAAAATTCAATCAATTTAAAATTATATACTGAACAGGTAATGACGTACAGAGAAATAATAAGTTGTAAAAGTATGTTTGAGCGCTAACTACGAATGAGAGAGAGAGAGAGAGAGAGAGAGAGAGAGAGAGAGATTCTGTAATAAAGTAACTGTACTGCTTTTGTATCGTATTTATGCGCAAATATATAAATACAAATTTTCCATTCTAATTTTACACCTAAAAACACGAAAACTTAAAAATTAAACACACTTTCTACAGGGGTATCATCTTTGAAAAATGCAGTAAGTAAGGGTATCACATCTTGTAAAAGTACACCAACTGAACGTGCTGTAATTACATGCACATACAGATTGCACCAGCACTTTTCTCCGAGGTGAACAGAGTAATTTTCAAAGAATGACACTTATACAACTCTTAGTTACTTCTCTGATATCACATTAACGAATTTATTTTATCAAATGAGTGCGACTGAACAACCTCATCTCAAGGTCATGTAAAGTCCTTGTGACAAAGACTTTGCAAATGGACATAATACTTGTATGATATTTATGTACAGAAATATAAATATAAATTTTCCATGTCGATTTTACAGTTAAAAGCATGAAAACTTATAAATGTACTTCAAACATTAAACAAGCATTTTCTGTAGGGGTATCATCTTTTTAAAGTGCAGTAACTTTGCAAATGGGTATCACATCTTGTAAAAGTACACTAACTGAATGTGCTGAAATTACCTTTGCATCATATTTATGCATGTACAAAAATAAGAATAATACATTTTCGATACAAATTTTACACATGAAAGCATGAAATGCATTTTCATAGAGATTTTACACATGAAAGCATGAAATGCATTTTTCATAATTTTGCACATTAAAACATGAAATGCATTTTTCATACATTCTTTACACATAAAAGAATGAAATGCATTTTTCATACAGATTTTACACATAAAAGCATGAAAATTTGTAAATTACTTAAAAAATTAAACACCCACTTCTGCAGGGTTTCTCGAGGATTTCGTGCGTCTGTGAAAAAATCGCGTATGGCCATTAGTTAGGTTCCAGTGAAAAGTTCGTGTGTGTGTGAATTCGCGCAACTCGAATCGTGTAAGATCGAAGTATTACTGTATATATATATATATATTATATATATATATATATATATATATATATATATATATATATATCTATATAAATATATATTATATATATATATATATATATATATATATATATATATATATATATATATATATATATATATATATATATATATATATATTAAAGCATACTGGATAGGTCATGGGCTGTAGTGGTAGTTGAAAGTATTAATTTCATCATGAAAAAATTTCTTAGGAAGAAGGAAAGAGAATAAAAGTAGGAAACTTGAATTGCCTACCTTCATGCATAGAAAATCAATCAAGGGTCACTTTAATTTGACCTGCTTATGTAATGAAAACAGTAATTATAAATAATGTTTAAAGTCGAGGATTAACTGTCGAAGCGCTCATAATCAGATTGATGTCTTACGGCGCTGTCGTTTTTTTTTTTTTTTTTATTTCAGTACTTTTTGTTTTACTTATCTGAGATAAACCAAGATGAAATAATTTCAAAGAAATTTAGATCGTAAGCAAGACGAGTAGCTTACACTTTCCATCCACTTTGTTCAGTCCTAAATATAATCCTCTCTTTTTTTGCATGAATATTTTATTTGTCTCCATGGCATGCATCTTTGTTGCGTATTAACGTAGTACTTAATGTAATCTCTTCTCTCCTGACCCTCAAGTGAGTTTGACAAATGATCTGTTTTGCAAATTATGAAATGATTGCATTTTTTCTTGCAAGTTGAGACGGTCATAAAACAATCCAGTTTAACGAAAATTAGAATTAATATATTATTCTTAATAGTTGAATCTTAAAATGAGAATTTAACCAATTAAAACAAATAAAAAGACGAAAAGCACATAAGATATTGTGGTTAAAATATAGAACTACCCAAAAGGCAAAACTGCATACCCCATTAAACAAAGGATATATTCCTATGACCAAAATTTCCTCCTAAGCGTCCGTCGCAAGCAGACTGAGTGCACGAGTATCTGTTTTTAATCTAACACAATCCGAATTTTTATCTTTTAATACTATTGAGATTTCCCTTTCCCAACGTGTTTATTTTAACTTCCTTTACCCTATCCATCTCTAACCCGAATTTTCTCTACGTTGTCTTTCTCTTTATTTCTGCTCCCAAAGTTCTGCCTCTGTTCTTTTTATTTCTCTCTTCTTTTGGCAAAGTCTTGCATTTATTTCCATTACCCTCCAAATCCGGCTTTCCTCTTTTAATCCCCAGCCTTATCTCTCTCTCTCTCTCTCTCTCTCTCTCTCTCTCTCTCTCTCTCTCTCTCTCTCTCTCTCTTTAGAATTCTGATATATATAGTATATTTGAAATATAAGTTGGGGACTTCTATTTTTATATTGTCATCCTACGATAAAAGTTTTCTCTTTTTTCATAGAATATTTATAGATCGTACTTGCTTACCAACAGAGTAACTGTCTTTGTGCTTCTCTTTCGCTTTTCCTGTTCCTATATTTCTCCCATCTCACGGGACGAGCGGCTATCCATTTCATTCCAAACTTTCAGGGTCAAAAACGATGAAAGTTCTCTGGTGGAATAACGGTGAAAAAATCATCTTTCAAACGATACACTTTCACTTTTCATACATACATACATACACACACACACACACACACACACACACACACACACACACACACACACACACACACATATATATATATATATATATATATATATATATATACTAAAATATATAAATATCTATACACACATATACATATATATATATATATATATATATATATATATATGTAAATATATATTTATTTATGTATATATATATATATATATATATATATATATATATATATATATATATATCTTACGTACATGTACGTGCGTTTGGGTGTGTGTTTTGGAAATGAACGTCAGTAAGTCGTTAACGCTATCCGGGAGGATGTGTAAACTCGGCAAAAGAAAACGACACAAAATACCATATCCATAAAAAAAATTGTAACAGTTCTATACCTAAATTTAAACATACTGGAATTAAGAATCGAGACTAGAGAAGCGTTTAAATACTGGTCCTTGTGTTATAACTATTCATGTGAATAAACAATAAACAAAAGACACAAATAGGCCAGCACAGAAACAAATATGAACTGAAAAGAAGTAATGTAAAGAGACAAAAACGAAAAGAAATTTGATTTTTTAGCCGAAACTATCTGTCGTGAATTGATCGCACTGATTTTCCGCATACACCCTCAAGAGTGGGAGACTTAATTGATAAAGTTCGTCAATGAATATTCTTTTAAAAATGGCCACTGGAAGGACACTGAGTGATCGTAGCCACGAACTCAGTACTTTGGCAAATTCACTTGACATTAATTAGCACCAGGTTCTCCCAGCCACGGTATTTTCGCTCCCGAATTCTGACTTTTAAATTCACCCTACAGTATACTGGCCTTGAATGCTACCTCAAAATTGATCTCAATAACACCAACAACTGACATCGAAATATTTGTATCCAGCCCGACAGTCTACAACTGTGAAATTTACAGATTAATAAGCATACCATTCAAATTCAACTATAAAATTTGAAAAATTAATAATTGTCACATAACAATTCATTAAGAAACAATAAGTTAAAGTCATATATGCAAAAGTCCGAAATTATATATATATATATATGTGTGTGTGCATGTCTGTCTACTTACATTATATATATATATATATATATATATATATATATATATATATATATATATATATATATATATATATATATATATATATGTGTGTGTGTGTGTGTGTGTGTGTGTATGTATTGTACAGACACATGCATTTGAGGGTGGCAGAGTTTTGATTGCTCTCTCTCTCTCTCTCTCTCTCTCTCTCTCTCTCCCCATTCTTAAAGGGACGCATTCGTGTTGATTACTCAGGCGCTTATGCAATCAGAGTACTTTATCTACTGTAGTTGTTTACCTCAATTACTGAAAGTGTGTGGTATGACTCTTGGAGAGTCTGGGTAGATGAAACAGTTGGTAATATGATAGGGATCAGAGATTCTCAAATACTCAATTGAGCTACGACAATATATACCTATATCTGCCTATCTCTCTCTGTCAGTCTGTGTGTGTATATACATACACACACACACACACACACACACACACACACACACACACACACATATATATATATATATATATATATATATATACATATACATATATATACACACATTATATATATATATATATATATATATATATATATATATATATATATATATATGTATATACATGTAGGAATTACCCACCTACATATATATATATATATATATATATATATATATAGGTATAGGTAATCATACTCAACACTGAAGATAAATTTAATTATAAAAATATCATCCTACCAGTTTATCACTCTTTGTGGCAAAAAGTTCATCGCTAGTCCTTCTAACATTGCAGGTGAACTCTTATCTCCTTTTCGGCTTTTCTACCAACTTGAAGATTAATAGAATCCTCTGAGCTGAAAGTCCTTCCTTTTACCTTTAATTGAATATAATGTTTCTCCCAAGTAAGGAGGGATTGCCTTGAAATACACGCTAGTTCGGGAAACACCAATCCTTAGTTTGCTTCCATGGTTTTTTTCTTGATACCTAGCTTTATTGAAGAGATTTTATCGCTTCCTTAAGAGATACTCTCTACATTTTCGCTAGGAATGCTTTTCCAATCATACCTCTATGATATTTTTTACATGCTAAGTAAATGTGTTATAAAGCTTTTCAGAGCTGATGTAATCATTCATTGACTTCTCAATGTAAATGGTTTGTTATGCGTCACAAATGAAAACCAACCGACTTATTGATAAACGTTGCATACAAGGCTGATGAATTACGGTATTTTTCATTGCAAAATCTATCAATTTATATCTCGTATCATTTCGAATGGAAGTTAATTCCATAAGCGCCTGTTTAATTGAAACATACTTTTCTGGGCAGTAGAAGGTTTCAAAACATTTCTAATAATACATAATAATACATTCCTTGCTTATATTGATATCTGTCAGCATTGGTCTCAAGGCATCTTATTAAAATAGACGAGTCCCAATGAAACAGTCTTCCATGGCATCCTGAATTTCGCAAAACATTTCATTACTGCTACTGAGAGGCAAATAATACGTTTGAGTGGCCCATGAAAAGATTTATACTTTATATGCATGGCAAATATTCAACGTGTGATTGGCACATCAACAACATTTTAAACCATCGGCAAGTGGAATAAAAAAGAACAAATTTCATTGGAATTTCAAACAAGTGGTTAGGGAGAAGTTAAACCTTTACAGCCGCTTAAGATTATTAGAAATTGAAATGCGTGTACTTTTTTGGCAGACATAACGCATTAATGAAATGTTACAGGGTAAAATACGACAAACGAAAGATCGTTCAAAGTCACCAATGAAAACACAATTTGCCGAATCTGTGAGCCTTGATAACTATAACCAAGGATGAATTCGTTCATTAGCTAATTAAATCTTCGAGCAAACTATTTTTTTTAATTAAAGGAAGTGCTTATAAAACAACACAAACAAAAGCACAAACAAAACTTGACTGCATACACATGCCTAATGGTTACGGATACCGCAGCTAGTTCAGTTCCATTCGTACTGCAAGGAAAATGAGATGTAGGAATAGTTATAAATCTTAAAATAAACGCAAATGGCACAGAAGAGATGATAAACAAAACCTGGTAACCCATGCATATAACGTATTTCACTAGCATTCTCAAAGCAACAGCATCCAACAAAACATCTCGCTGAACATAGGCCGAAGAGCTGAATTAATCAGACCGCGAACAAAAATTTCCAAATGTTCTCGATATAGCAAAGGCAATAACAAATGACTGCTATCAGAAGTTCCGAGAGGATGCTCAACAGACTTGAGTAGACTATGGAGAATCTCCTAAGATGATTTTCATCTCAGGAAGTCCAAGGTGCCGGAAGATTATAGGGGTCCTGTTCTCGTAGGGACAGAGGGAAAGGGGACGGCGAATCTACGTAAATTAACTGGAATGATATTTTATCCATGTGGAAGAGCAAGTGCAGGATTTAACAATGAGATAAGAAGTCACATTGTCGTTACTTTCAAGAAATCCTTAATGAGTTGCACAGGAATAGAATCATGGCAAGATGGTCCAATGGTTTTCAAGGATTCTAAAACTCAACTTGAATTTTTTGAACAAAAAATATCGTGAGCTGATATAAGATTAGAAGAAACAAGTTAGCGAAATCTAGCTGAGGTATGAAAACCAAGCATACCTCTACCTTGGAAAAATATCTTCGTTTCACTGAGCTTCCATTCTGAATTTGCGTAAACAGTAAATTTCTGTGTATGGACATATCAGTAAGTACTACAATAAAGTCTAGACGCCGACTAATACACCGGAAACCTTCTGGACAGGAATGGGGAGGTTATCAGGTGGACGCCTGTGTGCGTTGATCACACCAAAAGCCTCTTGCTCCAGTAGGATATCGGTACAGTGAGTTAAAAAAAATTATCAATTAGCTCTCACTCAAAATAGGAATCCTTCACTAACCTTACCAAATTTCTTGCTTTTCTTATTCTAATTCTATAATAATGATGGAAAAGAAGAAAATAATTGTCATGTTTCATCTGTTCTCTTCTGTTGCCTAAGGATAATAAGTGCCAAAAGTGCATCAGCCTACATCTCTTTTAACCCCAAAGCCATAGGTTCGAATCCTTGACAAGGCAAATGTACTTTTCATATACAAATCTCTCTGGGTATCAGTTATCCCGGTAGCAAAGACAGTCCAATATTAAAGGGCATTTGTTATTTTGTGGTAGCATTTCTTTATCCAAGATTCAGTAGAGATTGAATAATGTTATTAGAAGTCTAGAGTGTTTTTTTAGTGAGGAAATAGCATTATTTTGGCTGCTGAATTTTAGAATTGTATTTTTATTGCCGATGCACGTCTGAGCTTGAGGGAGATTATACTGAGTTGTTTACATAATTTTTTTTCTGTTTGCGAAACCTAAAACCCGTGCCCGAATGCTTGGATAATTGTTATCGTTGTTTGTTTAACCATTCCCCGTGTTTGACTGCCTCTAATCTGTTGTTTGCTCTATTTGTGTGTGCGGACATGAAATGGTCTTTCGCTCGTAATTCAGTGTGGCCCATATAATTTGCATCTTTCTCCCGAACACATTTCTTTTGCTCTATTTTTCATATACCTCATATTTTTTTTATTTCTGAATTATTATTATTATTATTATTATTATTATTATTATTATTATTATTATTATTATTATTATTATTATGCCGTTATCGTAGGGGAAAGAAGGGATGGGGGTTACGGGTGGCCTCCCGGGATAAATACAGTATAGCTGTCACTGCCACACACTTGCACTACTACTGCCAAATTCTGAATAAATTCTCGGTTCACAAATCTTACATAACATACAGTTATCATTATCATTAATTCGTTAGTGCTGTTTTGCACATCCGTAATTTTCTTGGAATGTTGATCAAATTCAGCAAATAAGATCTGACTGCAGTACACACGATATTGACCGTTTAGAAAGGTTATAAGCCTCTTCGCTTACAAAAAGAACAAAATTACATTATCAGGTATAATTTTTGGTCCAAATTACGCATAATTTAGATGTTGAATTATTTAGATGTGATGTGATTTTTGGTACATATTATGCATTATTTAGATGTTGATTTACGAAGCAGTAGTTGTCGAAGTCAGTTGATAAAAATCCATAAAATGACCTCCTCTAAAGGGTGGTAACTAGTCTGAGTCATAAGTACGTGGTTTGGGGACCCACCTGGATTCAGGTTCGCCATCATTTGACGGGATGTAGTAAATAATAAAGCGAAATGAAACCGTGGTATTTTTGTCTCCTTTAATTTCCTATTTTAAGATACTTTGCAAGATTAAACCATTTTTTTTCCTTTATTCGTGAAGATTAGCCTTTTTTTAGTTAGGATAAGTGAAGATTATTCAGAGTAACAGTCAGGTAGCTCCAAGTTATTATTGTTATATTCACTTCTCTCGTACCATTTCTACACTTGCATAAATTGTTCAGCTTGGTAATCTAATCACTTGACCTCAACATTAGCAAAGAACTGCTGATTTTTTAAGGTCAGAAATCTATCTTTAATGAAAGATCCCAATTTTTATAAGTGCTGTATAAATCAATAAAGTTTATGAAACCTTCACCAGCGCAATGGGCATAGTGACTAAACACTCTAAGGTTCTGGGTTCATTTCACGTTAAAGAAAAACATTTGGAAAGCTGCTCAAACACAGCACGGCATACTAACTATTTTTAGTTTTACAAATACAAGGAAATTCTTATTTGTTTGAAATTTAGGTCAGCGTCGAAAACAATATACAAAGCAACGAAAATACATCCCAGATCTAGGTCCTGCCTCTGGTCAGAATAGAATGGCTGACAAAGGTTAATTTACAGGGCAATTTCTTAATTATCTCTGATTATGTTGAAACTTGTTCTGTAGGTACCAAGTGAGATTGGTGGCTATTTCCCTCTAATATCCAATTTTTACTCCTTGTCCGGGGTAACAGCTCAGTTTAAAGAAAAATGGTTTTTTTTTCCGGATCTCAGAAACAGATTGTCCGAGGATTCTTGTCAGAAAGTCGAGTATATAATTTCTTAGATGAAAGCATCAGCTCTTAGAAGTGAGGTATTCCACCCCCTCTAATTCTTTAAAAATCATTTGCTAGGAACTCCTCTAAACCATTATCTTCTATTGTCATTCCGCAGAAAAAATTTTTATTTTGCTTCACAAAGTGTTAAATACACTTTACTGGTACATGTCAGTGCAATATTTCATTACATAAAGCCGGCACCGAATTTCTCTTCCAGTACCTAAACAGTGGAAATTTAGCTTTACTAAAACTTTTTCAGTTTTGTTTTATATTTTTTCAATAAACGTTTTTAAACAGGCGTATTCTCTTTTACATTTTTAATGACAACTGACCACAGAGTATTCTGATGCGCTGAGGGCAGAAATTTCTTTGGAAATGCGTTGGTTGGATCACCTTTTCATTAATCATTTAAAATAATCATCAGACGGAGATACGGAGAATTTTGTAATCTACTTCGTTATCAAACTAATTACTAAATCTGTAGGTTTTTAGGCAGATGCAGCTAAAATGAGTGATTTTTGAAACAAATTCATGGGCACCGCTCGACTGAATCTCATGCTTCAGTTAATAAATTATCTATACTATTTTTTATATACCTTTATATATATCTCATTTATTCTTTATCTCTGAATTCATTCTACTGTCCACCTTTGATGCTGGCTTCTCTCTCTCTCTCTCTCTCTCTCTCTCTCTCTCTCTCTCTGGCATAACCATGACTCTCTTGTTAATGACCTTCAACTTTTGGAGAAATGACCTTTAACTTTTGAAATAAACATTCCTTACTCAGCCTGCGGCTTTCTTTAGCCAGATCAAAATATTCCCGAAAAATAAAATCCAGTTGAACTCTGCAATAACAAAACCTTTGAATGTGTCCATAAACCTGTAACAGCGGGTGACAGCATGGACTATTTTAATAGGAGGGCGAAAAAATTAAAGCGATTGACATTGCACTTTATAGTCACCAACATTTGTGAGCCAGAGAAGCTTGGTATATATCACTCGGCCAAAGGGAGATAGTACATCGTACACACCTGCAGCCACTACTTGTCTATAACAAAGACCTCTCTCTCTCTCTCTCTCTCTCTCTCTCTCTCTCTCTCTCTCTCTCTCTCTCTCTCTCTCTCTCTTTGAAATGATGAACTCGCAGTCATCACTCATGTTCGTTTAAACAACTGATTTAATGCAATTTTCTGCACAAAACAGTCCAAAATGTATGACAGAGTAAATCCAAACTGAAATCTTATCCAAATTAAATCTGAAAAGGATTAGTATCTCTTGGGATGTTTACTGGCCTATGCCGGCAAAATAGTCCTTTTCCCCCTCGATTTTATGTTTTCACTCTGTTGAAGGTAGGCACTTCAACGTGTCATTTTGCTCATTTTTTGTACTCCTCCTTAGGGTTACTGAATTCGAGATAAGTGATATTTGTGGCCTGATATTTGTAAGTATAAAAACTCTCTTGTTTGTAAGTGAAAACCTTCATATATATATATATTATATATATATATATATATATATATATATATATATATATATATATATATATATATATATATATATGTATATGTATGATATATATTATATTGTATGATATATATATATATATAATATATATTATATATATTTTATTTATTTATATATATGTATGTGTATATATATATATATGCATATATATATATATATATATATATATATATATATATATATATATATATATATATATATATTGATATTGTTACGAAGTGATCAAGCACCTGGTTATTACACAAATAGGTCAACAAATCTGTTGTACAAATGATAATACCAAAAGTTACCTCACATCGACCAGATACTTGAAACCTCATAACAAAGCTTCGACTGAATCTCTAAAGGTATAATGATCCCATAAACTTACTTATCACTGGAGAAAATCAACGTAACTTTATCAAGTTATGGATGAGGTAACAATTATTAAGTTATATCCAGATTGACGGAATATGAGTTTCACTTCAACCAGCACTGTAGCTGTCTCTCTGGTTCTATTTTACCTAGATAAGTCTTAGGTGAACAAAACAGGAATATCACTTACCTTATACACACTCATTAATGTCTGTAAGTACTGGTAATCAAAATGAAACGCTATGTTTTAAAAAACTTTAAACAAACAGGTTTATTTTCTAAGTTCAAAAGTTATATGTAAAGTTTACAATCTCAAAAGTTTTACCTTTAATTGACAACAGTGTAAAACTTAAGTATCTCTTAATCAAGTTTAATTCACCAAACTTTGTTTTATCAAGAAAACTATCTGATTATGTAAGAATCAAACTATTAACTATCACTTAAGTGCCAAGCTTTTACCTGTTTCAACAATTACAAACAGTCACCAAAATATTACTGATTGAAATCCACATAACATTCTCCAAAAATCTCTATAACAGGTAGGCACTAACAACATGCTAAGAAATTACCAGCAAAACACGGCAACAATAAAATCACAATAATATGATAGCACAGACATATAAGAATGCGATACACACAAATGAAAACACCACAATCACCAATAATGCGTTAAAAAACTACATCAATCTTTTATATAACTTTTCCTTATAAAAAGAAAAGTCAGACTCACTTCTTTCTATTACTTATTCAAACATAACAATTCTCTTTTACCAAGAATATTAACAAAACTCAATATTCACCACATTACCTTAAGTAAACATTACACCAATATATATCTCCTCTTCAGTACTTGTACAAAATATTCCTGGACCCTTTCACAAAATTAACACACTCCTGGGGTGAGTTTAACAGAGCTTTACAGACACGTCTGTTATTTCCCTTATATATAACGAGAGAGAGAGAGAGAGAGAGAGAGAGAGAGAGAGAGAGAGAGAGAGAGAGAGAGAGAGAGAGAGAGGAGAGAGAGAGAGGCAGATGTTCTTCTCAGAACCCTTTATACCAGACTGCCCTGCCTTTTACAAGACACTGGATTTTAAGTTTCGTAGGCTGAGAGTACACATAGGGTGTTCACACAGAATACACATGTATGAATACACATACACAAACGTATACAAGTATACTTGTACACACGATCGGTTCGAAGCGAAACGTTATTGCTATGATTGACACTTCCATGGCCAGGGTACAAAAATCTTTTGACGACGTGGGCAGCTGGGCAAATACTAGATATGAAACAACAGCACTTATTGGCTATTTTTCTGTCTCTCTTTCTTAGGTTACGAATAGAATAGGCATAGGCAGAGTTAATACAGACGGAATAAGCACACAGTGATAAAAACATAACAGTTTAACTCGCCGACTGGGTGACATTTCGTCATGATAACCAAAAGTGGGTATTTTTGGACCCCAAAGCACCTGATTAAACACAAAAGCGAACCTCTTCTCTCTCTCTCTCGGCAGACAGGATGTAGTGACCATCTGATAAGCTTTTCAAAATACAATTTCAAAAGATTAAACAAAAGGGGAAAAATTATCCCACAGAATCATAAGTTTATATAACACACAACATATCTGTAAGAAAAGACATTTTAAAATCACGTCTTCGCAACAAATGACGAATCTTGTAAGCAAAAAATGAAAAATTTTCAGACATTACAAACAATTACAAAATGGTTACAAATATTATATCGCCTTATAATAATATATATATATAATATATATATATATATATATATATATATATATATATATATATATATATATATGTGTGTGTGTGTGTGTGTGTGTGTGTGTGTGTGTGTGTGTGTGTGTGTGTGGTTTTAATGTGCAAACAAGTGAGTTTTTATGCTTATAAATATCAAGCCACAAATATCACTTACCTCGAATTAGGTATCCCTGAGGAATAACTCATAATTAAATATATAATTTATATATATATATATATATATATATATATATATATATATATATATATATATATCACAGGAATGGAAACGTGATGTAAAATATAACCTGAGTACATGGCGGAAAGGAATCTTAAGCAACGTAATGCAAGATCTTTTTGGCTTTACTCTTATGGTCGACGAATGATTACCGAATAACTTCTCATTTTCCACCTACCTGTTTTAACAAGTAGCTGAATGAGATAAAATTATAGAGGGGAAAGCCAGAGGCAGTCGTATTTTCATTCATTTTCTCACCTTGTAGACTTGACTACTTACCATTATTTCACTGTTATCATCATACTCTGTTCTTTGGCGTTAAGAATGCATGTTTTACATAGTCAGTGCACTAGTAACTCTCTCTCTCTCTCTCTCTCTCTCTTTCTCTCTCTCTCAGCAACACAAGCTAGGAGATGAGATGAGAGCGTACTGCCTCTGCTTCAGAACTGCTCATGGAGAGCAATTTGTATCCTGATCATAAATGACCGCCCAATAGATAGCAGCACACACCCGTCTGGATCTAACAGGCTCAATGTTGTTTGAGGCTGAACCAGGAAGCTATCTCTGCTGTATATGAAATATTTGATCCTCTTTGGTAACTGGTTCTTTGTACGAATTGAAGACCTTAAGCGTGAGCTGACTCTGTTTCTGGAGAGTTTCTGGGATGTGAGGTTGGAAACCAGTAGCGGTAGAATATTGAAGTTCACCAAGCCAGTGAATTAGTTTTACTGCAGGGATCGAACAGAGAGAGAGAGAGAGAGAGAGAGAGAGAGAGATTACAAACATGGGTGATTTTCTCTCGTTCACACTAAATCGTTTGTCATGATTTACTTTCGTATACTTTTATGGGAAGTTGTTTTTTAGAATTTCATTCAGTTTTTCTTTATTAGAAAATAAGTACGAATATATCATTAGAGGTCTGACTGGCATTCCTAAAGTACAGAAATACTGAGTGCGGAATCATCGTAATTGTTTCAACTATTGTAACACGTTATCTGGTTATTTAGTCTTTTTATTATCATTCCATACTTTGCTTCAGAAACATCACTAAGGGGATCAAGATAGCTAACACAACAATTTAATATTAATATTTTAATCAGTGACATGATTGCTTTCTTTAAGTTTTCTGAAAGGAAGAATGGGAACAAGAAAAAAAAACTGACAGGTTACCTTGCTGTGGATAGGAAGAGGAGCTAGAAAGGAGAAAACGTTGTGACAATCATATCAACATTGGAAGCACAGGGCCAGCCTCCATATAGGAGGGCAGCATAGCAGTCATGGACAGAAATTATTATTATTATTATTATTATTATTATTATTATTATTATTATTATTATTATTATTATGTCATGTCATCTGACACACAGGTTTCTCTTGGAAATCGTAGCAGTGCTAAGTACCGAAACGCATGCCATATCTAGAGCATGCTACTTAACGTTTCAGAACTTAATTTGTAGCATTTTAAATGTGTTTAGTTTTTTATATTTTTCTAATGTACTCAGTGATACCTTTTAATTATAAATTGCCATTTTTGCGAATTGTCTCTCCTTGTTAATTTTTGAAAACAGTGCAAGTAAAGGTAGTGAAACGTCTAATAGAATACTCTCGTCATTATTATTATTATATATTTGAGGGGAGCAGACCCTCTTTCAGGCAGGTCTTATTGAAAAGGATGGCTGTATTCTGCGAATTTATCTCATACAGGATCTTTTCTATTCTCCTTATAATTTGCTTTTCAGGCTCAGTGATGTTGGTCAGCAACTGGCCAATATTCATATCAGACAAGGACAGTGTGAGATGAAAGTGTTTTTATTGAATTATTCATTAAAAAATCTGTAGATTTCTTCGTGGTCTCGTTTGGTGGTTTGGATTCTGGATTCTTTTCTTATTTCAGGTTGTGGTACCGTCGACATGTTTCGACCACATCGTTGGTCATCTTCTGGACGTGGTTGAGCAGGATCTGGATAAACAAGGTGCTTGGGTCAGTATTTATAAGGGGGGGGGGTTCTTGATTGAGGCTGAATTATGATTGGCTGCCTGGGGCAGGTCGTCTCGGGCGGAGCCTGTACTCCCGTGTTGATGTTTGGGGCTTGTTTTGCGTGCAAGTGGCACTGTAGTGCTGGGGAGAATTTCGATCCTCAGATGCAGAATTTTGATTCGCTCGCTCGCTATGGGGGGTCGTTCGGTGCAGGTCTCCTAGTGGCCATGGGGAGTAAAAAAGGTTTCCTGCATAATGTTGGGGGTTGGTTTCTCTTTCCCAATGTGCATTGGGAAAGACGAGCAGCCTGGTAATGTGTAACAATCCAGCCGCCCATCATCAGGGCCCCTTGAAGAACATCAACGTGGTCTACCAATACTCATGCCCTGTCCGAGTATGCCTCGGCTCATACATCGGTATGACCATCATGCGTTTTTCCAAGAGGATTTCCTGCCATGCCCGAGAGGGAGCCATCTTTAACCATGCCAGAACTGCCCATAACCAGAGAGTCACAAGAAAAGACATAATCCCGAATATAGAAATAATTGACTGAACTATGGACCACCGCCGCCTGCGCCTCCTGGAATCATTGCACATTGGGAAGGAGAAACTAACCCACAACATTACGCAGGAAACCTTTCTCCTCCCCCACAGTCACCAGGAGACCTGCACCGAACGACCCCCATAGCGAGCAAGCGAATCAAAATTCTCCCCAGCACTGCAATGCCGCTCGCACACAAGATGAGCCCCGAGCATCAATATGGGAATACAGGCTCCACCCAAGACAACCTTCCCTGGACAGTCAATCATAATTCAGCCCCAATCAAGACCGCCCTATAAATACATACCCG
>JANJGK010000005.1:69970596-69976375 GCA_039081455.1 Macrobrachium rosenbergii | reverse complement strand
AATAAGCTCTCAACGCAAATCATTTCATGGTTACGTATAAGGGTACCTGCCTCATAAAGCGGAACAGAAGAGCAAAATTGGATTTTTTATGGCTAACCTTCTCAGACGCGTCACGACATTCACCACAACGGAACGTTTAGCTCTAGCATGATTTTTACCAATTTCAGAAAAAATGTAAAAATTTTAGAATCAAACATAATCTCGAAAATAAAATTCCGCTCTTGTAAAATTCTCGTGATAAACAGACTATGACTACCGTGTCCCTCGATGTGTTCTCATTTTCTGCTTAAGGGAGAAAACGTCCCCTATAGCTAATCTCATGGCTTTATGAGTTCGTATGTCATTCATACTTTCCAGATAATAGCAGGACAAAACAGGTTTAATTGTGTGTGTCTGAATCCGAATAGTACAGTTCACGCAGAGCGCCTCGCATCACCACACCAGACGACCCGTCTACGATTGGGTAACAGCGGCAGCTAAGAGTTAACAACAGGGGATGGACTACCAGCCATTTTTCTAGAGCCTAGTGGAAACCGGAAGGTGCTACCCTTTTGAAAAATTACCCCTCGAATAAGAAACAGAACTTAGTATGTATATATATATATATATATATATATTATATATATATATATATATATATATATATATATATATATATACATATATATATATATATATATATATATATATATATATATATATATATATATATATATATATAACATGAATCCAAGGACACAATAGCAAGAAGGTAATGGAAAACATTGGAAAGACTACGAAGACAATGATAGATAGCTTTTTAAAGGATGAGAAATTATAAGAGAGTTACAAAAGCTTTACGGTAGACTGAAATAATGTCGGTGCAAAAAATGCGACACCTTTAGCTTAAAGCATTCGACTTACTTCTGACGTCAAATAGCTACAGACGAATGGATCCCGCTTAATGCTTGATAAGAACAAATAGAATAAGATCATCAACGAAAAATTTAACATGCGTCTATAAGCACATATGAAAAATCGTGCAGAATATTTTTGTTTTTTGTTGCTGTTGCTTGTGAAAAACATTTAAACGCTCACGTGCGCAACAGTATGCAAATAAAAAAGGATGGCAGAGAGCTCTGGCTAGTTGCAGATAGCCAGTAAGAAAACTGATAAAGTTACCGCAATAAAAAAAGCAAAAGAATGAATACACTACGGAGTTAGTCATACCATATTTACCTTACCGAGAAATCGTTACGAAAAAAAAAAAATCGATCTTTCCGGAATAGGTACCGAAGGAAAATGGTGTACAGAACGAATTAGAAGGACAGGACAAAGTGAGGAACAAAATATAACTACGAAAATAAGATTTAGAGGTAAATTAAGCAAACTGCTTTGGTGAAAAAGAGTGTAGTTCAAGACGGAAGCTTTTCATATGAGAAATGCAAATGGGCTCTGAAGAGCTGTTGACTTTGTTGATGACATGAGTACCTCGAAGAATTACTGAGTTAGATGACCTGGAGACAGTCAGACCTGAACGATGCATGAATGAAAAGAAATTCAGCAAATTTATTCATATTTGAGGAAATGAATGTTGAGGTTATAAAGAAAAGTAACCCTGGGACTGCAGAAAGCAAAGGGTGTAGAAACTAATCGAAATAAAGTGAAATGTTTCCAGTTTTTGACTCCCCGACTATGTTGTGTAAGGCAATTCTTGAAGAGGAAAAATTTTCCAAAGAAATGGGTAAGGGAAATAATCGTTTTTCTTTATTAACAGAAAGGAAATCTGAGGTCACTGCAAGATCTTTAGAGGCACAGCATGACCTAGTTTATCTAATAAGGACTTTTCCCTCGTATAGTACGAAAAATAACGAGTGGGTGGATGAGGGAAGTGCAGTTGCGCTTTAGATAGGTTTGTGCTCATTTGAGAATTAAGGAGTAAATTCATAACATGTGGCTGTACTTATGTTCTTTGCAAGTTTCTAAGACTAACTGCATTGCAACAGTTTTGGGTTTTCTACCAATAGCTCTGAGGCTTCTTACAATAATAAATTACTATTTTTATCATAATTAAAGTATCTTCAGTGATACTGTCTCAACATTTTGGATCAATAACTTTCAATCTTCAGAATTGTTTATGCTAACTACAACGTAAACTGTATCTTTATTGTAACCATGACTACAGCTTCAAGAAAGTACTAACTCAAGCTCAGAAAACAATTTACTCAGTTAATCAGCACAATATAGATATGTACATAATATATTCCTTGTGTATCCATTATATATAAATTCAAAGATTAATGAAAATCTATAACTTCAAATAATTTGATGTGTCTCAACTGAGTCTCAAAGATTCCCCAAGCAACTTGACATGGATTACAGTGTTACCTTTAGCCCCGTGGGGCAATTTTGTTGTGAAAATAGGATCATACCACAAAGTATTTGGGCACAATGCTGTTGAACATCTTATAATATACCGACATATTGGATGCAATTATGATTTTTCTATATATGGTATACTTTTATATATCGAGTATTTTTTTTAAGAAAAGGGAAATCTCTACTCTAACGTGAGGAGTTTGTCACTTAATTTGTCTACTGATATCAGTGAGCAAGTAACACTTACCCACTTGGTCTGAATTTCACGAACAAAACTGAGTGTCCGCGTTCTTATAATATGTATAAACGTAAACGGCCGAGGAGGTGACACAAATAAAAAAAAGAGAGAAAATAAAAAATGGAGAAATGAATCTGGAGGGAGTTACAGCTCTGTTCATGCACTCAAGTTCAATAACTATACCTTGCATACACGCTCTAAATAGAGGGACTAAAATACAAAGGAAAATTCTTTCCCATTCTCACTCTTTTACCTGAAAAAAAGAGGTTACTGAAAAACCAGTAAAAGGGGAGACCCTTTGAAATGAGACACGGAACTCTCAGTTGCTGGTCTGTGGGATAAAGCAGAAGGCAGGAGCCTCGTCGTAACGAGTAAAACGATACAGGGGCACGCGGCTGCACCGTCTCATTTACTCTCCGAAAAGAAAGACAAAAACAAAGAAGAGGAAAAAGGGAAATTTCAGTGAAATCTGTCTTTCTCTTGTGCTCTTCTGCTCGGTTATTCCTATCTGCTTCTTATTTTACTTTTTTTTTTTTAAATTCTATTCATTCCTATTTTTTTGCCTAATGGGAAACCTTGCGCTATATTCTTGATATTTCATCAAGAGAAGAGACCGACACGCAGGCAAAAGTCAAGGATGACACGTTTTGATATCAACATATTCGGTTTCCGAAAATGAATAAGAATAAATATAACACTGAAAATACCACGATAAAAGCATTAAACCTTGAAAAAATTAGTAAATTTGTCATTACTTTGACTTTGACGTACAAAACTAATACATTTGAAACTGTTGTTGATATGCAAAAGATTCACAAAGATAACAGCATCCACATTGCCAGGACGGTATCTCCAACAAGCACTGATATTGGGATTTGTATGGAAGAACATGGCCATATTGCAAGATCCACAAGATTAATGAAATTGAAAATTTGGCCATAAAATCACTCACTGACGCCATGCAAACGTATGGAAATCAAAGAAATATGGGATTTAAATATCTTCTCAATAATAATAATAATAATAATAATAATAATAATAATAATAATAATAATAATAATAATAATAATAATAATAATGGACGATTTCAGCACTATACTCGAAGATAAACTGAGTCTTCTAAAGCGAGTGGGCACTATGCTCGCAGTCAGCAGAAAGGCTTGTTTTGCATTTTTTTTTCTCTTATCCTGTGAGAGAAATCATGTTATAAACGTAGTATGTAAATGCATTCGTCTGAACTGAATGTAATTGTTAATGTTAGCTTTATATTTCACAGAGGGGCTAAAGCTAACTGATTCTTCAGTGAGGCGGGAAGCATGCTGCTATCTTTGAATATTATTCTTTTCCATCCACATTTATGTCTTTCATTGAATCAAATAGCAAAGAATAAATAATTAAAAAATTAATTTAGATTGTCCGCAGAATTCTCAAAAAATAGCTATTTTGAAACCTGAGGAATTGATATGATCAGTTCGTGTCCATTCAATACCGAGGCAGTGAAAAGGAATGTTATGCTCTGTCTGGATTCACCCTCGACAGACCTTACGTACTCCTGGAAAATACTAACAGTTACGAAAATGAGAGAATACTTGATTTCTTCATGTTCGTTGTATGGAACCGCATACTGTGATGAAATGTAGGGTGGATAAGTTTATTATGTTGTCAGAGGCAGACAGACAGTTCATCAGCTTGCTTAAAATTATTTACAAAAATAAAAATATCAATGATATAGTAACTTTGCTGAGAGAGAGAGAGAGAGAGAGAGAGAGAGAGAGAGAGAGAGAGAGAGAGAGAGAGAGAGAGAGAGAGAGAGAGGGGAAATTAAAAATGATGAAAGTTCATGACAGAGAAATTATAAACAATTAAAAGATGCGCCGAAGTTTCTTCGGCGGAATCGAGTTTTCGGTACAGCGTATAATCAAGGCCACCGAAAATAGATCTATCTTTCGGTGGTCTCGGTATAATGCTGTATTAGCCGCGTCCCATGAAACTTTAGCCACGGCCCGGTGGTGGCTTATCCTATATCGTTTCCAGACGCACGATTATGGCTAAATTTAACCTTGAATAAAATAAAAACTACTGAGGATAGCGGGCTGCAATTGGGTATGTTTGGTGATTGGAGGATGGATGATCAACATACCAATTTGCAGCCCTCTAGACACAGGAGTTTTTAAGCTCTGAGGGCGGATAGAAAAATGCGGACGGACAGACAAAGCCGGCATAACATTTTTATTTTACGACAAAATAAAAACTGGGATTTTACTCAATTAGAGGGGAAACGGTAATATGGAAAAAGACTAGAAAATTTCATACGATATCAAATGGAAATAAACAAATGAAATTTTATCTATTGCCATAAAATGAACATGGAGGTTATTTATACGGCTGTTATAAGAAGCAGCTTGATTTATTATTCTAAATACGTCTGTACTAGAGGTATGCAAAGGCATTACAATAGAAATATAATATCTCTACATGCACAGCATATCAAAAAGCAATGAATGCTTTCTACATCCATCTACGCCAAACCGTATTTTCAGTTACAGTACAAATATCTAGGAATGGTTTGACATCTAATTTATGGGTAAATGCCATAAATACCATTGAGTAACATGAAATGAACAAAAAATAACTGTGCTATTCATACTCATAAAAATATCATTATGCAGGAAGCAATAATTCATCAATTTAATCATATAATCTCAATACAAATGTGACATAATCAGCTGGGGGATTTTTTCATCAAAAACGTCCTGAATTGCACAACAGATAAAGCATAATTAATTTTGTTGGTGTTAATTTCAAAAATAAGTTAAATGTGTTATTTTCAATTTGGCCAAACGTTATTAAAGGATGACTAATTTTGAAGCATGGAATAATGTTACTAACAGAATCATTTCCACATCACTTGATAATTAGCAAATAGCTAATGAGAAAGATTTAATTTCATAACGTAAATAGGCTGAGTGAAATTTAATCAGTTTTACTCATGGACAGTAAGATGTGAGCTTTATTTCATCAGCATTCCAGCAGTATAAATACATAAAGACAGCCATAAATCTGGTGATATCTAATTACAGATGCAAGATACCACTAAACTAAAACTAAACTAACCGTTCTCCTGAAATATACCAATTCAAATAATACAGGAATCACAGTTGGATAAAAAGTAAATAAATAATT
>JANJGK010000005.1:69943096-69968096 GCA_039081455.1 Macrobrachium rosenbergii | reverse complement strand
CAACGCCTCGTCACTGAAAACGTGAATCAAACACAGGAGATATAAGTGCTTGAAGTGGATTATGATAGTTTACTCAATTTCAGGTATTGTTTATATTAGAGTACTTCTCTTATTCGTGTGTATATATATATATATATATATATATATATATATATATATATATATATATATATATATATATATATACATACATATATTTATATATATACATATATATTATATATATGTATATATATTTATATATAGATATATATACATATATGTATATATATATATATATATATATATATATATATATATATATATATATATATATATGTATGTATGTATATATATAATATATGAATAATAAATATAGATTTAAGGATGAGGAGTTTATAAAAGAAGCATTATGTCTGACGGACACAGTGGTCATAATTATCTGAACCATGAAAACCTAATTAGCAAAAGCAAAAAATGTTTGCAAATGTTACATGCTCTACTTCGACACAAGATTACATACAAATGAAAGTGATCATGATTAAAGAGTCAGATCGCACATCCATCTCTTTTCAAGTCGACAATGCACCAGACATGAAAACATTAAACAACTTTATAAGATTAGTTTTATTTGCCTTTTTATGTTTTATGATATGCTTTTGATGCCTGGCATTTATGGTGAAGGTGATGCTTATCTTAAGCTTCGGAGTGTTACGAGACAGTCTTATTTATCTTCCCTAGTAAATTAAATCAGCACAGAAACAGATGTGTCAGCAATACTCAGCTTGTTACACGTATTCTCACCTGGGAGTTATATAATACGTCTCGTTGTTTAAAAGGATTTGATCAGCTGTAAGATTTAATGAAACCCACATACATAACATTGGTACACATGCATTTTCTATTAGTAGTGTAGTGATTTATCTGAAATATATGTCACAGTCTCTCAGCGCCTGTTGAGAAAATCCCATTATGTCCCATTTTCTTTCTAACATTTTGCTGACATGAGGCAACGCTGAAATTACATTTTGCCTTCTTGTTACTGTTTTCTTGGAAACCATTTTCTGGCCAGATCAGTAAGAGTGGGAGGTCTTTGTCTTTCCTTCCCCTACTCTTTAGTTATTACGCTGCAAGTAATGCCCTCTTTCGGTAATTTTTGCACTTTCTTCTTTTAAACAGACCAGATTTTTTCTTTAGTGCTTGTATTAAAATCTAAACCTTCATGAGACTCAGTTGCAGTCACATAGCTTTGTGTCCCCTTTGTATAAAAGGGATTGGGACAAGGCTCGCGAGGATTAAAATTATTATACGTCAGACATCAAAGAGAATGTAAAAGAGCTGAATGAGACGCCACCATAATCACAACAACAGATTATCACTATAGTTAATATGCTTTCGCTGTTATTCTGGTTCAGGAATGAATAAGTATCTGTTATCATAGAGCTTTAGAATTGGACGGTTTTCATGCAAATTTAGCACGACTATTTATAGACAGAATCAAAGGCTGCGCTTGCAGGAAGCTTTCTTAGATTTCTTGAAGACGGACATATATCAGTGGATTACAACTGTAAAGCCGAACTTTTGTGTGGTCCAATTGGAATGAATTTGAAGTTACCTTTAAGCAGGGGTATTTAAGCAGTTGTAGAAAGACGTTAAGGGTTGATGAGCACAAAACTGATCAATTTACAGGACAGGAAAGGTAAATCTCTGACGCCGATCATAAGAATACAGAAGCTTAAGATTTCCCATGGGCCCGTGAAACAAATCATACGGTGCATTTCATTGTATTTATAGATTATTGAAACTTCAATTGGTTCCAGACTTGCTGCCAGATAACCTAACTACATGTTCCGATATCAGATATAACGGGCTTAATCCAGAAAACGATGTGACGGATTACGTACGATAACGTGCTTCTGAACTAGTTGACTTCTATTCACCAATATTTTCAGGAATTGGTCCTCTCGGGTGAGGGGAAAGGACCTGGCAGAGAAAGACACGAGAGCACGAAAGAGTTACAGGAACGACAGCATTTTTATCACTCCTAATACGCATGGAAATTGTCACCGAGGGATAGAAGTTCTCAAGAATCCTTCAATATTTCATGAAGCTCTTCTACTAATGAATGAAGGGATCATATAATAGTCTATGATTTACCCTTACGGTGCCTTTAAAGTACATTCTATGACCCATTCCACGAAATAGTTCCCTCTCAGAAAATGAATGGCCTCATATAGAGAAGGGGAAGGTTGCGGGGAAGAAATTGCAGGAGCAAAAGAGACACTTCGTATCTCATCATTAACTGAGCCCGTCTTTGCATAGACAGAACGTTAAGGAGATGCATTTAATTATGCAAAAGATAATGAAGCAAATCAAGCATCAGGCAAAGTCGTGCATTTATTATTTGAGTACCTGTTGCTAAAGAAACGCCACAATTCGAACAAATGATTCTTTCCGGTTACAAAGTATGACTTGTAAATCTTACTGCTATTAGTCATTGCTATATATCAGAGCGATGACTATGACCAGTCAAAAAGTTAAGTATATCTTAGTTTTACCAGGCCACTGAGCTGGTTAACAGCTCTCCTAGGGCTGGCCGGAAGGATTAGATTTATTTTACGTGGCTAAGAACCACATTATGACGAGAAATTAATTTCTATCACCAGAAATAAATTCCTCCAAGGGGTCTCAGGTTATGCAAAGGCAGGTGCAACTGAACGCCACTTGAGCCACGTTCATTACCACCACGGTCAAATAGATACTCATAAGTTAAAACACTTCCGTCATTCACAGTACCAACACCTGATTAAGGTATAATTACAAGATTCGTAGTAATAAAAGATGGCCTGGATGCGTGGTCGTGCAAGTGGTTCTGCTTTTAGATTGCTGTTCTTGTTATTGTTGTGAGATTAAGCTGGCCCCGTGTCAATGTCCATGTTAAGTTATTAGTTCGGGTTTTCCTTTTTTCCCACTGGTAAATATTCCATAATAATAATAATAATGATGATGATGATGATGATGATGAAAAATCCTCTTAACTCCATTATCATGTTTTGCAGATATTTATTATATTGGAAAATTCACTAGTGTTTGGTAAAACAATGGTTTTTATCCTTGCAGCATTAATATTATTTACATACATATAAATGAAAACCACTCCTCATAGATTGCACTTTGACGTTAAGTGAAATGATAAGAAAAATAACGCTTTGAAAGCATTCCATTCAGTGACATATCCATTCAGGGCAACCGGTGTGTCAGAATCTTCATTTCTTTTTGAGCCGCCGCCTTTACCATTTTTCTTTCTTCTGTTAGCAAGCTGTGTCGTAGTACTATAATGTAGGGGTAACATAAAAAAAATTGAAATTTATCGATCAAATATTATTGATCTTTTCATATATGGAAAGATAATATTTACCAATTTCACCATGATTATAAGCGTACAAACCACATTTTAAAATACATAACGGAGCGTCGTGTCCCAAACATGTCTGAGATTTCAGAGATGTAATCGAAGGAAATTTGAGAGTGCATACCTGCGCCATCACCGATCCCTAAGAATGCATATTTCTTTCAAACATAATCATTGGATTAGTTGTGCGAGTCAGTGCGGGATCTTGCAGGTCCGATGGGTAGGGTTTATTTATTTATTTATTTTTTTTCAATAATGTTACAGAACCTGCTTGCCAGTGTTATATCAACAAATCTTCCAATACGCATGTAAACTTCTTCGCAGCCGAATCCTTTATTAATCTGTACATCATACACATTCTTTTGAACAATCATACTTTGTATATATGCAGCGCACATTTCTTAACAAAATACATGTACAAGTTCTTTTCACCAATCCTTTAGCTATATTCATTACAAAGGAAATAGTTTCCATAACCAATTTCACGCTGCCACTGGTTTCACAAACTCTAACGTCTATAGCAGATATAGCTCTAGTCTAGGTAATAAAATTCGCCGTATACGTGTTTGGTGTGGAATATTAATAGATATGAACGAATTGAAATTCATCTCCATGCCCTTTGGTCGCTAGTGGAAAAGCCAATCTTGATTCGGTTATGACCAAGTACTTTCAAGTCTCGGTTTGGGCAGTAAACATCATTTAATTCTAACTGCCTTTGGGAATAATGGTTTTACAATTGAACGACTAAAACCAACAAAATATACAAGCCATTATTACGTTATATGTCCATATTCCACATTAAATTAAGCTTTCCCTTCTAAAGACAAGGATCACTGCTAAATCTGCCACTTCCTTGGTTGAGTTATGGAAGGTTCAAAAGCAGAGCCGATCCCTCCTACACATACTGCGGCATTCACCCCAGCTTTGCATACACATGCTTTCTGGTTGTCAAGGCTTTTGTTTTCAAATGTCTGTTTCGAAACACGCACCCATTCTATGTCTTCATCGCCTATTTTCCAGTAATCCCAGACTGTACACTCTTCCGATCGACTATCATCATCTGTTTTTCCCACATGACTGAACCATTTTGAAACACCCTACTCCACCTTTTCACTTACCTGTTACATTTATACCATTTGTTCCACATATTTCCCCATTCCTCAAATCGCCGTTACGGCTTCAGACTTATTTTTCATTATTATTATTATCTCCTAGTGGGTTAATCTCTCATAACGTTATTCATCTATTCATTTATATAATAAGGAATGGCTATATCAAACTAAAATATTAACTACTTATGGTTCTTTGGTTGCTTCTGCGTCTTTTTTTAAAGAAAAAGAGCAAAATGATATAGTAACACAGACCGGAATGTATTACAATAAACGATTTTTGAGACAAAGATAAATGGATAAAAATGCACATTTTTATATCGGTCACAGTAAGCTATTTTTGATAGATCTCAATGTAACTGTCCGTTTAAAAATTATTTGTTTTATTTAGCTCCCTTAAGTAAACAAGCATTTCTTGCGTGTAGTGAAAGAGCTGTGTAAACAAAAAAATAAAGAGAGAGAGAGAGAGAGAGAGGAGAGAGAGAGAGAGAGAGAGAGAGAGAGAGAGAGAGAGAGAGAGAGAGAATATAATCATGTTGTAGTGGAAATTAATTATAAGAGTGACTTTGGAGTTCTTGATTTCTCTTGATATAAGTAATATTTTCTTCTTTCCCAGACTATCTTTCCAAGAGGCACTTTTGCCTGGAAAACTAAACCCAAGTACATGCAAAATCTCTCTCCCAACCCCTCTTTCTCTTTCTCTCTGTTAATCCACCCACTTACTCGAGATTAAAACAAAGCTCAACAAAGAGGCCTCATTTAGCATTCTACGTTTGTTTGTTCACATGCACCAAGGGAATGCTTCCACTCCCCTGCAAATTCCAAAGGCCTTATTTGCCCCATTTTCTGTGCTCCCACTCTGCCGCCTACCTTTTCGCAAATGAGGAAGGGGAGTTTTTTGTCACTGCTATTCTCTTCGAATGGAGAGAGTATTTGTAAACGGTCTTTGAGTCTGGAGATAAATGAGCTCCCAAACGTGTGATTTTCTTCAATTTGAGTGTGTTGTATTTTCATTTGTGTAACTATGTGGCCACTAAAGGGAGGACAGTAGATGTTCTAGGATAAAGTGTATTTTCATATAATGTCTGTGTCTATGTACGAATGAGTTCCTCCTAAATGACTGTTTTACTGTGCGCATACATATATGCAAATAACACTGTATTTTAATTTAAGGGGAAATTAAGGCCATTCATGGCAAACGTCTCAGAATGACCTGAATGATAATTTCCCGGGAAAAATCCTCAGATTTACTTCACTGCATAATTCCTACATCAGATTTCACTTACGGCTCCAGAGTACATTGATGATAAGCTTAGCTTTCATTTTACGATCCCTTTTATATTTTAGCCAATAGCGCTATGCATAATACTGGGCCGCTGCATTTACTTTCCAGATTTAGGCTTTTCCAGATTCCTGCATCTTCTGTTTTCCACCTAAGTGCCTCTTCGTTGTTGCCTTTGAAGTTTGAATTCATCTCGACCTCTCTTTATTCCTGCTTCAAGACACTACCCTCCACAAAAAAGAAGTTTCAGATTTAACTTACCATCGTTTACTATCATCCCTCTTACTAACATGGTAAAAGTAACTTTCTACAATTCTCCGGCGGCCAGCAAAATTCTAAAAGTCCACCTACTGTTAATGTTTTTCTGTTACCTCAGTTTAGTTATACAACTGATTATTATTTCTCTTCTATAATTTATCTCCTGATATGAAAGTAATTCCCATAGCGTAAAGGGAGAACATACAACAAACATCCAAATTAAGAAACCCAGCTCTCTAATTCTACAGACCAACGCTTTTGAAAGCAACACAATTCGCCGTCTCTCTTTCATGGAATTCTATCAAAGTCATCCATTCATCATGACCTTGCCTTCCACACCTGCATATAAATTATACCTACCCCACTACCTTCCGTTTTCCTGAAAATCAATTCAGCTATTAATCTTTCCTATCTTGAATTACAGTCCGCCAACAAAGGCACATACCGTTCTTTATTCCATTCTGTTCCACCTCCCTCAACACCCACCGAAAATCACTCGGTTTTTCTTATTCTTCACCTTGCAAGCTTTACTGGAGGTTGTTTTACTCTTTCATTACGGAAGATTCTTGCCTAATTAGAAATGATGAGTTCGGCAGGATCAAGCCACTATTTCTTCCATTAAACAGATGAATATAAATTTCAGTAAAAGACATTGAGATATTCTTTCAAGTAAAATATTGCTGCAGAATTTCAAATTTATAAATGGTTTTATCTTACTATTGCTAATAGAAAACTTAGACATTCGGTAACAAATGAGAATGTAAGTAGAGATATTCAAATGACTATTTTCAACCCTAGTACCCTAATTTCGTTAAAAAACTGATACCATACCTATATTTGTATTATATGTCGGGTATTTGCATGTACATGTTGCATGGCCTATTATTTACATATGAATGATAGTTGGAATATGACTAAACCACTGGTGTTCTAAAGACAATATTAAGGCTCCAACCTGGCCCCGCCCCCGGCTTTACCGTCTGACATAAAATTCCGCAAAATTTTGACTTGCTCTGAAAGACAGATGAAGCTTCGTGTAATGAATATAAGAGAGGCTTAGTGCTTCTCTTGGATTTAACAAATTCATAGCTAAACGATAGGCATAAAAGTGTCCCCATTAAAAAAAAAAAAAAAAAAAAAAAGGAATAAGGCAAGCACCCGTTTGTTCTCATATTCTCCTGCCTCAAGACTAGAAAAATAAAGAAGAATGTGAAGGGGGAAACAGGAAGAGAATTTTGATAGAAAGATTAGGTGAAGTTGATCCTTAAAAGAATGTTGTAGGACTTGGGGAAAACAGATGATGTTCTGGATTTTGATGTTAACTCTAGAAAGCGTTACGGCCAATAAAACTAAAAACACATGGATATCTGATCTGCATGGAATGATTGTGTGCAGAAGCAGCCAAGTGGTTATTACTAGATATGGTGACTGAATTATCACAAAGAGAGAGAGAGAGAGAGAGAGAGAGAGAGAGAGAGAGAGAGAGAGAGAGAGAGAGAGAGAGAGAGAGAGAGAGAGAGAGAGAAATGTTGCAATGCAGAAGAGAGAAATGGGTCCCAGGAAATAAGTGAAAGAAGTCACTGATCAAATAAAAAGCCCAGATTAGATTTTGACAAAGGGGAAACGAAGGAGCAAGCACCAAAATGATAAAGGCAATATTCCAAATACAGATAGATGTGGGCAATTTACAGCTTCAGAATTCACGACACTGACATTAAAATCCCTGGCTGTGGAAGCAAGTTTAAGTATCAGTGATGAACGCGTTACTTTAATTAAATGAATTTTTCTTTCTTTTGTTCAGTTTGTACAATGTCTCTTTAAATCTGTCAGACTTTCTAGTACTTTCACTCGTACTCTTTTTTTTTTCATTTTTTTTTTTAATTCTTTTCTTCATTATATTAAACAAAATACCCATTTTTTTAATGCGTGACAACACCCTGCTCATATTAGCTCCCGGTTCATAAACACGACCGTTCGCATTAATTTCGCTCTCTCTCTCTCTCTCTCTCTCTCTCTCTCTCTCTCTCTCTCTCTCTCTCTCTCTCTCTCTCTCTCTCTCTTTATGTGACGAAATATTCAGGCATAACTTTTAATAATTTTTGTCATTACTTTTGTATTTTATTACAGAGGATTCAGGAGAACATTTTACGACACTAGTAATAATACTGAACGTTACTGATATGTGAAAAAGACAGTGAATTGCATATATATTTTGATATACTAACTAACAGACAGAACCAACAACTTAGCCTCCTTGGCGGAGGTAATAAATGAGTTATGCTTAACAGAAGGTATCACAGCCATTTATTTTGGGTCTGGGAAACTGCAGTCAAATGTTCTCCATTCCAATACCAATACTCCTACATGTAAATTTTTACCTGTCCTCTCAGTTAAACGAATATTGAGTAAGAAGAACTAATAAAAACAACCCTTCAGCAAAACAATTACCCTAATTAGTGCGGAAATCGCTCTCCTTTAAGAGTGGGAAGGGTTAACATTTTCCCAACAACACCCGTTAAGGAGAACAAAAAATTATACAATTAAAACTACAGTTTGATTATCAAAGGTATAAACCGTTCACATGACACTTTTTGGTGAAGTTCCTTTAATACCTGGGAACTCTGTTTCCTAAGCAAATGAAGGACATATCCCAAACCCGTAACAGAAGAAATGCTATAAAACTCTCGACATGAGGGATATGATGGTTTCTAAATGCCCTGAATATAATGGAAGCAAACAATTTTAAGTAAAGGCTGCTATAATGAACCATGCATCAGACCACATATACCATCTTTAATCGAAACTCTTCCCTGTCGTTCCTTCCCACCGCCGGAGGAAGTTTATCGAATGCCATCGACTCCAAAGAATCCCAGACTTCCATTTCGCCCCCTTCTCCATTAAATTGCCGTAAAGCCCCTCCGGGCAACAGACTTCTCTGGACCCTAGAAGATTGTAGTGGGGGGATTATTTACATAAGGTTCGGAAGACCTTCGCCTCGAGAGTCTCAAACCTAAAACCGTGGAACAGGGTTTTAAGTCTACCGTCTTTGATCTCCTAAAAGGCTTTTAAGAATCTGCGAAACGCTTATACGATGGGCTTAGTAAAAAGATTACTTATGCGTCTGATGACAACGAATCGTTAAATTGGTTACGTTTGCAGCGGTTCTAAGTTTTAATAAGTGTGTTATGCACAAAAAGGTTAAGTATACCTTAGTTTTACCAGACCACTGAGCTGATTAACAACCCTCCTAGGGCTGGCCCGAAGGATTAGACTTATTTTACGTGGCTAAGAACCAACTGGTTACTTAGCAACGGAACCTACAGCTTTATGTGGAATCCGAACCACATTATAGCGAGAAATGAATTTCTATCTCCAGAAATAAATTCCTCTAACTCTTCATCAGCCGGCCGTAGACTCGAACTCGGGCCTACCGAGTGATAGGCCAGAGCTCTACCGACTCACCCAAGGAAGAGCTTAGTGTTATGCACAGAACGATACTGCAAGAGTTATGTGTTGTACAGTATGTGTGTATGTGCACTTACGTATGTTAGTATCTTTGTGTTAATTTGTTTATTCGCAACATTTATTTTTTCTTTAAGAGTAAAATAGCTATATTCATTGCTCCGAAACACAATGCAATGATTTGCGTAGTGGGTATTGGCTGACAAAGTTGAAATTTGTCATGTCTTACACTTGATTGTCAGAGAAGCGGTAATTAGCCTACAATGCCCAAGAAGCGGCATGACTTGGGACAAATTTAGCTACAGTAACTTTCGTCGAAGAAAAACAAAGACAACCGGAGTGGATTCTTCTTAAAAGTTCTATTGTTTATATATATGATCATCATTTGATTTTTCATCGAATTCCCTTTATTACACCATGGAAATTTTACTGTTCAGGATATCACTTCCATAAAACAGCCCTAATCACGGTTGAGAAATAGCTCAACCGTGGCCATAATAATGGTGATGGCATAAACATGTGCTCTCAAAAACACCATATGGTGACTAATCATGAAGATATAAGAGCTCACCTGGTTCAAGAAGATACTCTGAAGAAAATACAGTATTTCAATAAATTATACCTGGCAACTCACTCAACTTACAAGAGCAAAAGGAAACGACGATATTTACACGTAGCTAGTGGTGCAATGGCAAAGTGTCTCTAAATCGACCGAACGGTGACATAAATTATAATTGTAAATAAATAGCTGAATCTATTTGTTTCCACATAACATAGGCCACAATAAAGTCAACTGACAAGTTTTGGATATACCCAGATGTGTTTACGTACTAGGCAATAATTTCATGAAGACCCCCAGGATATTGACACAATTTTTCCTTGAGATGATCCATGCTCCGAGACATTTGTATCAAAATGTTAATAATAGAACATGGATAGGCAGAACTTCTCTTACCCTTCTAACTAGTATCAAGGAACTATGAACTAGAAACAAGCAGATCCTAAATACAATTTCATCAGATAAGTAAGAACAGTAATGAATAGAAGCAAAAAATTATTTGAAGACCAGATTGAGAGATCCCGATATCCTTCTTAGTGACGCTGACTGGATATTCCCTGACAGGATGTGCTCTCTTTTATTAATGGCAACATTACCTTCAAAATTTAATCATGACAGTCCTTCATGAATATGCTATAATAATCTGTTTCTATACACAAATTGATCTATTATGTCAACAGATGATATCCTGGACACTAATAAGACTGCCTAGTGATGCCGCAGAAATTAGCAACATTTTTTATTTGAGTGTAAAGATTCAAGACACTCGATTAAAAACCTTCACCGTTTCTGTTGGCAAGGCACTCGCGTTTAGGGTACCAGAAAACAAATAGAGTCCTAAACGAAAAACTAGAATATTTCAGTTAGAATTTAGTTCACTCAGAATATTTACTGTCATTCTTTTAGGCGAATCACATGACTGTGAGTATGGCCGATCGATAATGTTGTTAACTGATTACATCGTATTCCATAAAGGTTGGAGCCTGCACGTCCTTCTCATTTTTTACATGGGTCTAACATGCTGGCTGCCATCTGATGGTCGAAACTTATTAAATTCAGCGCTTCCAAGAAGTTCATCATAGCCTTGTGGTATTTCTATGAAACTCATGTGTAGAGTATCACATTATCTCGGATTTATTAGTAACACTAATGTGATTGCGTTATATTTGACGATCAGACTATCACAAGTCCATAGGTAAATAGCTCAAACGTTAACTTTATTGTTCAGAAGATGTAATCTTCAGATATTAATAACTTATGCTCTACATGACTCAAGTTATTAACAACGTGACTTACAGGTTTGTTTATAGAAAGTCACGATTTCCTGTAGCATGTCTTCAATAATTCATTCACCATTACTAAGACTTACAGCTACCCTTTTTGCAAATTCTACTAACTTAATGTAAAAATTACATTTCACAGACCTAATCATTGGTAAGAAATAAGAGGGAATTTGATGGACAATCACTTGATGATCATATTCATAATCAACAGAACTTTTAAAAGGAATCCACTACGGTTCTTTGTTTTTCTTCGACCAAATTTACTGAGGCAAAATTTGTCATAAGTAATGCCGCTTCATAGGTACTGGATTAATACCGTTTCCCTGACAATCCTGTGTACGACAGTTCTGAAGATAATAATTTCGCAAGTATTGACCAATACAGCTCTCATACCCCATTGTCAGATCATTTGAAAATATGTAACGAAAAACTTTTACTACATAATTTTCACCGTTTGTTGTGGGTGTATCTTCCCACTAAGATCTACAAAATAGGAAAATTGCTTTTACTAGGTGTCTATAGATATCACCAGTGCGCGCGCGTGTGTGTGTGTGTGTGTGTGGAGAGAGAGAGAGAGAGAGAGAGAGAGAGAGAGAGAGAGAGAGAGAGAGAGAGAGAGAGAGAGAGAGAGAGAGAGAGAGAAGGGAGTTGGGTGTGAGATTAGGAAAATAAATAATTAGCATTTTAGATAATCCCGATCCACTGCACACATACAAAGCAACAGTGCCATTTATTCCTGCATGATAAGAAATAATAGCTCAACGGTTTCTATTATACTGTGCACCACATGAAATACTTCCAAAATACATTACATCATAAAAATACTAATAATAAAAAAAATTCGTAACCGAATGTTATCAACATCAATGAAACAAAACATCTGAAGCCGCTAAAAAAAGCTATGAAAAGGTTTACGTTTACATGGCGCAATACATGTGGAATCTATTAATGAAACCTTTTATACAGTAAGGAATCTAACAATGTGCAGATCTAACAATGGCACTGGACGAAACAAATATTTTAATGTGTATTTTATTTAATTTCGAATTCACTCATATTCTGATTTCCTGTCACCTGGAATTCATTCGCATTCAGGACCTGCAACTTCGAAATTAATTTACTTTGGTCTCGCGTTCCATCGAAATTTGCGACTGACTTTGACTGAATCTGGACAGAGACTAATACCGGTATATAAAGACTTCTATCAATATAAATTATATTCAGAACATAATTCTATGCCTTTTCAGTTGGAGCAATAACATAGTTATGCAGCCAATGCGGAACACACGGAAGTATTCTAATAGGATTACTTAATTTATTGTGTTCGTTTCAGCTACCACATTCGAACTATTTTTAGTAAAGTGAATAGCAGGTTTTGCCAGTTAATCCTAAATAAGAACACATTACTTACAAAACAAACTAAATAGACCACTAACTAGCAAACTTTCTACAACACTGAAATACCATTTATCAATAATGAAGATAGCCCAAGGAAATATAATAAAATGTATATAAAAATAACAAAAATATCACAGATAAAGAAATTAGCATAGTATACACACACACACACACACACACACACACACACACACACATATATATATATATATATATATATATATATATATATATATATATATATATATATATATATATATATATATGAAAATAATTAACACATGAACAAGTATTTCACAGAAATAAATTTCTGACACATCGGGAACAAACCTCAGTCTCCCTGTGACAGGCCAAGGCTGTACCGACTAACCTACCAAGGTCATAAAAGAAGTTGGAACCTAAGTACTACTCCATACCTGAGGTTTTTCCCGAGCAGGTTTCTGAAGCCAGCATACCAGCGAATTTTACCAACTTCCCAAACCATTTCGGTATCATTTCATTTGAATTACCCCTTCACTATAGCAATTAAAAATGCATATATATATATATATATATATATATATATATATATATATATATATATATATATATATATATATATATATATATATATATATATATATGTGTGTGTGTGTGTGTATGGTAAAAAGTGACATTGAGAGAGAGAGAGAGAGAGAGAGAGAGAGAGAGAGAGAGAGAGAGAGAGAGAGAGAGAGAGAGAGAGAGAGTTTCTCTATAACTGAGAAACGCAGTAAGGCTGTAACTTTCACATCCGGACGTCAAAAGAATAGCCTAAACAGGTGATAGGAAGTGAGTTCCCCAGAACTCTAGGCTACACTCGGGGAAGAGATGACAAGAGGTAATGTCATACATAAATAGCAAAATCCTAGAATGAAAATAAGCAAGGTGACTCCCCTAAATTTGATCACAGATATAAAAAAAAAATTTAAAAAATGAATCAAATGTAATTTTTATAACTACATGGCAATGGTACTGATCGTGCAAATACTCACCAGGAAGATGCCACACGTATCGTGTACCTCAGTCACTTCTGTAAATACAGAAAAACAATAATTGCTATGATAACATAACTAAATTCTTTTCAAGTAAACTAAACTAAAAAGACTGTTTGTTTAATGATTGCATTACTAACCAGTTTGTTTAATGATAGCATTACTAACCTGTTTGTTTAATGACAGCATTGCTAACTAGTCAGAAAAATCAAAATCAAAACAACGCACTTGGCAAATAATCAATATGGATGTAAATGTTGTAAGTGTTAATCTAAAAATTTCAGTTTAATTATCAGTGTGAATATAGAGGCAACGCCGAGACCTTTGCATACATTATGTGTGTTAACATTAAAATATTTGTAGAAGTATGTAGTTAAATAGTTTTGTCATTTGATATCAGTATAGAAATTGACCTGTACGGAGACCCTTTTATATATATTCTTCTAAATGTATTCATTAACAGGATCTCAGTGTAAACAAAGTTATTGATAAGAACTGTCAATAGCAAAAGTTTATACAAGATACCGAAGCAAAAATAAAACTTAGGCGTTCGACATCCGGTTACAGTATACATATAAACCTAACGAAAGGCAACCAGCTAAAATATTCACGTAATTATAAAGCACATGAACGGAACTTCCATTATATAATTTAAGATTGTAAACTAAATACACATCCAGTAACACGCAATATGGACATGGTTTCAGTATAAACATGAACAAATAGGAATAAATTTTACATACAGGAAAACACATATCGCTAAAGAGAGAGATTTTACTCAAGTTATAATCATAAATACACAAAAACCGAAAGGAAATTATTTCAAGTTTTATCCGAGAAGACCTTTATAATAAAAAAAAAAAACAGACAAAGAAAGGAACTTCATATTAAGTATTTTTCAAGATCCAAATTCCGAAGTTGATGTCTTTCCAGAAGGGTTTCACAAGCATTCACACTTCACGCAAATTCATAATGTTCAATACACCTGATAAAAAAAAAGGTTGGTGGTGAGAAGTAAACAAAGACATCTGGAAACTAGAACATTTCATGATAAGGACCGGAGAAGTGTGACATACTTCCCAAGCAAAGTCTGACTCCAAGGCTGGAAAATAACTATGCATTTGCATTTACACTGATAACTTCACTAGCACAGCTCATTTACTTGCTTATATTCTATGCTCGAAAATGTAAGACTAGGCAAATATATTAAAACATAATCAAACTAACCAACTAAAACAGCTTTTAATTATACTAAGGATTCTGTTTAGGAAAGCTTTGGGAATCTTCTACAATCAAGGAAACATTTAACATAGATAACGATATACGGGATATAGCAACTTTGTGTTAATGCATTCCTTCATACACGTACTTCCAACACTGTATACCATTGTGAATACGTATGCGAGCATTTATGCATATATCTATAAAATTAGGACAATATTTTCTTACAGATGACTGAATATGATCAATATGTAAGAGTATGTTGCTACTGCCGCTTGAAATACTAATGATTTACCAACATATATAAAGTGAATACTGTAGAACGTTTGTCACCATCAATAACTTTTCATATGCATAATTTCAGAACGAATGTTTTCTCGAAAACTATCATTCTTTGGCATGTGGATCACGTCTAATAGAGTCTGAAAATGAATTGAACTAATTAACTCTATTGGTAATCTACTTTTCTAAAAATAGGGGCCAAAAAATCACATGGCAGGAAAAACGACATAACTGAATACATAACAAAAAACAGGGAACCAAATAATAAAACTAAGTAAATAACGACATCATCCCTGGATTAATCTGACTCTCTACTGTACATCTACTATGGTGATGGATTGCATGAAATGCAAATATTACAAAAGTAACTGCGCCTTCTCTTCTCCATGAGCAGGCGACTGCAATCTGCTGACGAAGATGCAAGTGGTAACAGAGATCTGGAGAGGATAAGCGAGTACTGTAATCTATAGAGGATGAGGTTGAAGTTTACTATAGACAGAGCTATAGGCTACTTTACTGAGCGAACGATCTCTTAACCATACTCCTTCACCGTGACAACTGTTTGTCACAGAAATATCCTGAATATTTCATAATACTCTGCAAATTAAATCTGAACAGTTATCTCAACATTCAAGAATTTATTCTAAAGTACATGGGGCATCCTACATTGGCAAACGTATTCTTTGACCTGACAGGTGCCAACATCAGGGCTAGTTAACTGTAATCTGTTCTCATCTACACAACACAGGATTTGGGTAATTGGGTGTGGCGATTTCGTAGATTTCATGGGATCATGGCTTCCATTCTGTTAGCCATTTCGTGATGAGGTGGAAAATTGCCCTTGTAATCTGTTATACAGATATAAAGGTTTACGGACAAAAGCTCAATGTAACTTGCTTGAATGATGATATCCAATGTACAGCATTACAAGGCAGTTTTACAGATATGTCAACATAATCTTTAAAGCCTTACATAAAAACGCCGGAATAAAAGAGATACCTTGTCTAAACTTATACGAAAAATTTGACAAAGTCGCAAAAACTTTTCAATCGAATATTCTCTTCCTTTTATTTTTCATAGTGTTAATACGATTTTTTAATTTAAGTCTTTATAAATATTTTCATAACTAAAAGCGTTGTTGATTTTTATTTTCAGGTTACCAATGCACAAGACTTGTTACATTTCGTCAGGGGTATGCTTTTATTCCTATCAAATATATATATATATATATATATATATATATATATATATATATATATATATATATATATATATATATATATATACATATATACATATATATATATATATATATATATATATATATATATATATATATATATATATACGTATATATATAATATATATATATATATATATATATAAATATATATACATTATATATATGTATTTATACGTATATATATATCTATATATATATATATATATATATATATATATATATATATATATATATATATATATATATATATAGCTTATATATATATATATATATATATATATATATATATATATAGCTTATGCACAAGAATTGAAAATGATCAAGGCTTAACGAGGCACTGACCCGGGTTTATGTGCAACGAAGTAAAGAATGCATAAGCAAGGTTTCATCTTTCTGGGTCCACAAGAGTTGCACCCCTGCCTGATCTTTTTGTAAAATAAAATGTAAAGGTTTTATTTTGGTAGACTATTAAGACTCTTATTCAAATTACAATTTTTTTTACTTTGTGTTCACAATTACACATCAAACTAGAAGGGGGCCGCCGCCCCGGGCTGGGGCCCTCCAGGCAGACGGCACCAGAAACTTCAAACGAAGACCGACCACGAGGGTCGACCTCTGACGCGTGGCCGCCGGATACACAGACCAGGGACAAGCTGTAGAAATAACGTTTGTTAGGTACATTCTCGTCAGACACAGTCGCCTAAGCATAAGAACGCAACTTAGTACAAATGTAAAAACATTTCAGCTTTCAAGCCATATATAAATTATAATATTGTCTTCCCTGGCATAGACAAGGAAAAAAAATATATCTTAGTTTAACCAGACCACTGAGCTGATTAACAGCTCTCCTAGGGCTAGCCCGACGGATTACATTTATTTCACGTGGCTATGAACCAACTGGTTACTTAGCAACGGGGCCTACAGCTTATTGTGGAATCCGAACCACATTATGACGAGATATGAATTTCTATCACCAGAAGCAAATTCCTCTAATTCTTCATTGGCTGGCCGGAGAGTCGAACGCTGGTCCAACTGCGTGCTAGCCGAGAGCACTACCCACCCCTCCAATGAAGAGCTGACCTACGCAAAGTTGCAAAAAGTAAATGGAGAGGAGTGTAAGGGCCGCACACAAGTGTACGAGTGGTTCAGACGTTTTCAAGATGGCCGACAAAATGTCGATAGTTGTGAACGTTCTGGGAGACTCACAACCAGCAGAACTGAGAAAAACATTGCTTTATTCGACCACAAGGGAATTGTTCATCATGAGTATGCTCCACCCGGTCAGGCAGTAAACAAGGAGTACTAATGTGACGTGTTGCGGCATTTGCGGGATGCTATTCGTCGAAAAAGGCCAGAATTGCATGCGTCTGGTGAGTGGCAGTTGCACCATGACAACGCACCTGCCCATTCAGCGCAGCTTGTGCAGCAGTTTTTGGCCAAGCACGTCATTTCCCAGGGCCGACAGCCACCGTATTCCACAGATCTCGCCCTTGCGACTTTTCCCTCTTTCAAACCTGAAAGGAAGAAGATTTCAGGACGTCGAGGATATCCAAGTGAATGCGATGGGGCAGCTGCTGATTATCCCAGAAAACGAGTTCCAGGAATGCTTCCAGCAATGGAAACAGCGCTGGGTGAATTGTGGCTTCCGAAAGGGACTACTTCGAAGGAAATTAAGTGCTAAAATGGTACGTGTTGTAGTTTTTTTTTTTTTTTTAATAGCACCAGATCTGATACTTTATGATCACACCTTGTAAGCATAAGGATTGTTGATATCTTGGTCACTTTGGGAATTAAGACTTATTTCATGAACATCTGAAGATACGAGCAAAACCTAGGATAAACGCGGAACAAATTTGCTGTGCACATGTTATTTCTGAAATCACATTCACGTGTATCCATAAAGGATGAACAGCGTATTATCCCTAATTCCATTTGTGACAATTTATAGAGCCTAGGAATTACTTAAAGAATTTTATGAGCGTTTCCACGGAGTTTTACCTGATTCTAAAGCAACATAGATTGATGAAGAAAAAATCCTTGAGGTAACATCGTCATTCCAGTAATTTCGAACTTCTCCTACAAATATGTGTATACCGCATGGAAGTGCATGCACTGCAGTAGTCATAAGCCCTCAGGATCCGATGTACTCCCTAAAGGCTTCAGATAATTACATCAATATGTTAGTGAGAGAATTCGTTAAAGGATTTTCGCAATAACTTTGTGTGTGCGCGCGCGCGTGTGTGTGTGTGTGTGTGTGTGTGAGAGAGAGAGAGAGAGAGAGAGAGAGAGAGAGAGAGAGAGAGAGAGAGAGAGGGTGAGTTTGTTAACTCTCGGAGAGCAAGTCAGAAGTCCAGCTTCACGTGTATCTCTCTATGTGTGAACAATGCACATATCTTCACCTTCAAGAGATAAACGCCCGTTATAATAATAGGCTGATGATAAGGCGATAGCTAAAATATACAATTCCGAGCAAGGAATTTATCTCCTACAAGCCAGACCATTGCTGAATCACTAAATTTCGAAAATTGCTCATACGAGTAATTGCATGTGAAGTAATCTTCAGGACAATGAGAAATTACTTTAAACGCTAGAAATAAACATCAGATTTGATTAGAGTAATCTTAAAGGAAGAATAACATGGAGTTCTATATGCATTGTCATTGTCCATGTAAAATGAACAAGTTTTTTATAATTCCATGCAAAAATACGTTTATCTCTTGAATATTAATACGTTTATTTCTTGAATATTAAGGACAACTGGACTTAGTGTTCCCAAACCCTCACGTCCGTGACATGAGAAAAGTAAAAAAGAAAAAAAAGTTTTAGCGACATCAAAGTCATTTGCCTCCAATAAAATTATTTTTTTTCCTTTGGTGTGATCTAATAAATCATAAAAACAAAGAATATGATTTAGTGACAAACGCAAAATAAAATACAATTTCCATTTTGACCGAAAATGCAAAAAAAGATTCGCCATACTACACAATTTCTCCTGTAATGATTTACAATCATCATTCTCCCAGACCTCAGGATGTCTCATTAAAAGACTTCTGAAAGACTGGGAAAATGTCTAAGAGGAATTATTGTACTTTACCTGCAGAATAATGGACGAGGAATCTAGCATGTTCTTGTCGCTTCCGGGAGGAAGCTACAGCTAATTTCACAACCACTCACGCAAAAAGAGGAGTAAAGCTTACTGAACACTACTACTAAAACTACAAATTTCTTTAAGTGTCTTTAGCTTTGTCTAGATAATGATGTTCACGACGGTATCGACGCAAGGTTATATTCTTTAACAGAATTGTTAATAAAAAGAACATCTTAACTGAATCCTTATTGACGTAAATAACTATAATCAGCGAGTTACTGAAACTACCGCTCTTCCCTAACAACGCGTGGTGACAGTATTTACATCTGCAGTCGACCCGGTATTAATGAAGTTCCTTTTATATAATAGGGTTTATGCCTTTTCCTTCTAAAAATAACTGTTTTGGATGTGAGCGATCTTAAAAGCGCATCTCTATTACCTCAAAATATACAATCTACTACTGTTAAAGAGATAATTAACCTTAAACTATTCACAAAATAGGTGCAGCAGAACACGCTGGGAAAAATCAGGGAGCAAGTCTAAATTTTGAATGAAATCACGTATTTTATCTGATTCAAGATATCCCAAACATGAAATAAATATCACAACGTACCTAACCCAAGACAAAATGAAACCACACTGAAATATTTTGAATATCTGAAACACGATCAGAGAGAGAGACGAAGAGACATGAGAGAGACAGAGACAGAAGGCACTCTAATCATTTCAAGTGAAATCCATTCGTGTGTATAGTAGTTTACCTTAAATATAGAGTCGTGATCTCATATAAAAAAAAATAACAACTGAGACCAAAAAGACCCTAAAAAGTATAGAAAAATTTCATGAAAGCAATAAAGGAAATCATTAGTCATTAAATTAAAATTCTAATCTCAGTTGACAGCCAATCAAACGAGGGTTCATAAAACGCAGCCGGGCACGTAGTGACAGTGTTGATCGGCAATGAATCAGTTAATACAAATGGTTTTAAAGTTACACTGCTATCACGTGGAGCCGTTAATTGAATAACAGTTCCAATGGAAATTCTAAAGGATTCATGTTTACACAATTGTCAATCGTTGATCAGGCATATATCTAACACTGTTATTATTAAATGGAGAAGCAAATGCACATTTACGTACATGTACGTACATATATTTAAAGATAAATCAATATATCTATATTGATTTATCTTTAAATATATGTACATATACATAACGGTGGATTTGCTTCTCCACTGTTATTATTATTATTATTATTATTATTATTATTATTATTAGTAGTAGTAGTAGTAGTAGTAGTAGTAGTAGTAGTAGTAGTAGTAGTAGTAGTATAAAGGACGCCTATAATAGTAACAATGGTAGTGATATACGCGTAAGAGTGATTTCTCATTGTAAAACAATAATTTCCAAAGAAATTGTTGCAAAAAGGAATATGTTTCTGGTATAAATGAATCAGTGCATGGAAGACGTATGCAAACCATATAACGTAACTTGAAACTGTCTCAACAACTGAAGCCAGCTTGTGTATCATTACACAGGAACACACATTACCTCTTCTGGAATGTCGCAAAACAGTTTTCATGGCAAAGACAAATAATTATAAAGGACAAAATATACAATACAATAAACGCTAAATTCAAGTGCATTAATCAGAATACCCAAAAGCCTATTTTGAGATCGTGGCTACTTAGTTTTCGAAATAAACTGAGAAAACAAATTGATGGCCTTGCAAGGGGAAATCAAATCTCTGCAATTGTTGCTAAAATGAGTGGATCAAATTGACCACACGAATTCAAACCACTAATATGCAAACGATATGCGGATAACACTTTTATAATTTTACCCAAACAAGGGCAGGTTACGTTTTAAATTATTTAAAATTTACAGTATTTTTAAAGAGAGTTTAAACAGGTAAAATAATAATTAACAAACGTTCTTTTTTGATATCTATGAAAAGAATTACAACAGAAAACATGATTTATACATCTGTCGAAAACCAACGTACACATTTGTGACAACCAATTTTTTTATAGATATAAAATGAACGCTACTAAGTCTTTCCGTCAACTTATTTTATGGGTATTCATAAAGAAATTGATTTTTTAAATAATCCTTTTATGACAATGGCTTTAATTAATTTCTCTTTTGCAGAGTCGTAAGGAAATCTTCTAATCACAAATTTACACTTAAAATTAACTCCTTTGGTCCACAGGCAAACATAATTTACGCAAAATTGCAGTACGTTTCTAATATTTGCAATGATATTTAGGAAAAGGAATAAAAACTTTGCTTTCGAAGCACATACTTATAACATATATAAGCCCAGCTGTTTATAACAATTACAAACTAAGCCTGTTTTTATACTTAAAAACAATTACTAGATTTACTATGTTCTTAACCGTTCATCGGTTCACTTCTTCCAAAATAATACAGTCTGCACTTGGTGGAATTTAGTATTATAAAATCCCATCTTCCTGGTAGACGAGGATAGAGCTGCCAGCTCCAACAGCAGCTGGGAAGGCATCTTCATTTAGCTACTGGTTTACAGGAATTAGAAAAATATACCATCAATTTTAGTCTGAGTTATTTCGAACACTTTCCCAAAGCAGACTTTCACGACGAATTGCTGATAATAGAGTTCATTTTAACCAAACTTAAGGAACTCGCACATATTTGAATTGAGACAGTGTTTCTTTTCCTTTGAACATATTTTGAATTTCGCGTATTTTATTGTCTTGGTCTTCGTGTTTTTTTAAGTTTCACGTTTATTTTGATTTCCTATGATGAATTTGTTTTACTGTTCTTGTATGTTGCTACTTTACTTGGTTGTTTCTTAAAATAGTTTCAAACTTACTTTTATTCCCTACGTAGAAGTTGTTATATGCGTTGTTGATATAAGTGATTGTTATTGTTTGCAAGCCTTTCAAGCCCATCGTTGTACAGTTTGAGAATGACTCTAGAAAGTGAGGTAAAACATCCAAATTTCTTTCTTCCATTTAACTTTTATTACACTTAATCGAGTTTAGTAGAGCACTTTTCTAAACCGTTCATAGTGGGAATTTGAAATCCAGTTTCATGGGGGTGGTATTTTTATCACAGAAACGTTCGAAACATCCCAAAAATGGAGACGTTATTTGTTGTATACTCTTTGAAATTCATCACCATAATAAAAATAACAGTGAAACCTGAAGTATCCTATAAGTTATAACAGTAAATGAATAAAAAATTTTCTTAAACGAAATCTGGAAATATCTAACGCAAGCCCCAATTTGTGCTCAGAGAGGGCAGCTTCTTCCTCATCACTCGGGAGCTTTCTAAAGGCTACGATAGATCACGACGCTTTCCTCCGGACTCGGCATATCCCATCAAATCCTTCCAGGAGACTGGAGACTTACCGCAACCCAGCAAGAAGAACTGTACTTTATCGGCGCCGAGCCAGAATAGAATTGAACTGCTCTTCAACCAGGTACTCCCATCAGGTGAAAGGAATCAATTTCACACTGTCTGAAGGGCCAAGGAGATGAGAAGAAAAGACAAAGGAGGAAGTGATGCATGAAAATGCAAAGGTGCAACTTAAGGGGACAAAACTGCCTTGTGCTGTGCCAGCAATGTTGAGTTTTTCGTAGTTAATAGCAAATAAAATGGTACTTGATCAGCATTACATTTATCATGGCAACATTTCAACAGCTAAAAATAAAGATGCTGCAGCTCTCTCTCTCTCTCTCTCTCTCTCTCTCTCTCTCTCTCTCTCTCTCTCTCTCTCTCTCTCTCTCTCAATATATATATATATATATATATATATATATATATATATATATATATATATATATATATATATATATATATATATTAACAGCCCGGGTTCGAGGGCCATCTTTTTATTGATATATCTGTTTAAAGAACACACTTAAACATCTCGCCTTTCTTGAGATGTTACTGGTAGCAGTGACTCTTCCCTTGGGTCAGCAGATCCCTTCTCCTTCGTCATATGACTTTCACTAAACCTATCTTTACACACAGGCCTACGGAAAGAGACACCGATATACAAAACTAGACTTTATTGACAAACTTAACGAAAGTAACTCTGCACTCCCTATCAAAGGAACAAGTTACTAGAGGAACTACTGTTTCACAAACAAGCATAGACATCATTTTATGCCAAGCAATACTAGTGAATAACCCCCTTGTCATCAAGCAAAGCATTAAGGTCGTAACAACCACAATAAAAGTCATATAGTATGTAAGAGCAAAATAAACACCACTTCCAAATAATGCGTCCTTCCAGGACGGTGTTCGAATTCCTGTAGAAAAAAAAAATATCATTATATTAAAACCTGCAATGCATGTACATACATACATGTTCAAACAGAAAAATGTCTAATGGAACATTAAATAGAAGACTCGTTATGTAGACATCGTTCATTTTCACTGCTTTTCAACCGGGGGATTTCCTTCTAAAGTTTGGAAAAGATTCCAAAGTTACTGTATGTGATAACTTATGCTCTATGGCCGTAAATAACGCATCCAGCTCTTCCTTGGGCAAGTCGGTAGAGTTGTGGCCTTGCACTCGTTAGGCCCGAGTTCGACTCTCCGGCCGGCTAATGAAGAGTTAGGGGAATTTACTTGTGGTGATAGAAATTCATTTCTCGCTATAATATGGTTCGGATTCCACAATAAGCTGTAGGTCCCGTTGCTAAGTAACCAATTGGTTAATGGCCACGTTAAATAAGTCTAATCCTTCGGGCCATCCCTAGGAGAGCTGTTAATCAGCTCAGTGGTCTGGTAAAACTAAGGTATACTTAACTTTATCTTCATACTGGCGGTTTCATTACACACTACACCAGCCTAAACACACACATGATCCACTCAGGATCGAGGCCGTCTCTCCAGAGAGAGTCACCGTTCCTCTCATAAGTAACTCATGAGAGATCGCACACACACACACACACGCACATACCCCACCGGAACTGGGTATTTCCGGTGCATCGGTACAATGTCCTATCATGCTGATTCCATGTGTTCGGACCATGATCAAATGGCTCTTTGCATCTGACTGCGCAAATTCCAATGTCAGCATAAAAGAACCTGCCGTGAGAGCCATTAACAGGTCATCACACATCTCACCGTTCAAAGACTTTATATATATATATATATATATATATATATATATATATATATATATATATATATATATATATATATTTATATATATATATATATATATATATATATATATATATACATACATATATATATATACATATATATATATATATATATATATATATATATATATATATATATATATATATATATATATATATGTATATGTGTGTGTGTGTGTGTGTGTATGTGATTGCGCGTGTGCGTGTATAATAAGACCTTTTAACCTATAGATTTCATCATTGTTTT